>MCJB01036494.1:30125-65342 GCA_002018475.1 Nicotiana obtusifolia
ATAATTATGAACATAACCCTTCAATTCACAATTGTATCTATTAGCCCAGTTTTCGCACTAAGGACACTATTTTAGTATAACCAAGCACTTGATAAACCTACAAATCAAGAAAATCATATTCGAATCTTAAAACATATCAACCCTTATACATTATGAATCGACGGATCAAACTTATTCTAAATTTTCAATATCCATTTTGAGAAGAACATAAACACTTCTGCATATGGGACCAGACAGTGATCAGATCGAACATGTTATGAAGTTTAAAACAGTTTAAACATCCTCATGAATGAACAGAATAAAGCAAACTAAAACAAAGCATTAATACATGATGATGCTTGTAACAACTGAGAATACAAACAGAGAACAATGGAATCGGCATTTGATTAATGAAAATAAGCAGCACTCAGTGGATCAAATGCAATTTTATTCATAGTTTATGATTACAAATCGATACGAGGCATACCTAGTTAAAGCGTGACACTAACTATCTGTGTATAGCAGCAATCGGCAACAGCAATCGAACAACCCAAAGCAATTCACTCTTGTTCTTAATTCCGAGTAAAAGACCTCTTTGTTTTTCTCCTTCTTTTCAGTGTTTTCTTCTCTTCAGATTTTTCTTTCTCTGTTTATATCTTTTTTTTTCAGACTTCAAAAGAATCCCCCACCCCCTGTGAAACGACCCCTGTTCTTTTATCACCAAAACAGACCCACCCCCCACACCAAATTTCTTTTTCTTTTTTCTGTTCCAATCCCACTCACGCCAGAAATTCCCTACTCTCCCACCTGATTGGATTCCTTTTGCATGTGAGCTCTAACAAACTCTAAAACAGAATTGGTTATTAACTTTGAGAAATACCTTTTACCCCCCATAGCTTCCTTTCTTTCAGACTACCCCCTTTCTAGAACCTTCCAACAATTTGTCCGCAAATCTTTAAATAGTAACCACTTAATAGCTTGACCCCTTTTGTATTAGTTTACGGATTAGCCTAGTAAAATAAAATCTGGCTATTTTGTAAAATTCTAAAAAAAAAATCCGAAAAATTGAAAAGAACAACAGAAAAGGGGTAGAAGATGAATGGACTAAGATTCCTAAAAAAAAAAACAGAAAAGAAACCAGAAAATACCTTGACAAACCTCTTGAAAACTCGGATTTTAAAGCAAAAATTGACCTTAACCGTGTGTTCTTAGCAAGAGCACATGGCTAAGGTCGGTTCTCACTCAAATCGCCTTCAGAAATTGGATTTTGAACACTTTTTTTTCTTTGGGATTTTCTGATTTTTGTTTAAATCCGTTTGGTTTCAGGGATTTTAGGAGTATTGAAGTATTGATTGGAGCGATGTTGGTGTTTTGGGGTGATTTTGGTCGGGTTTTGATAGATGAAATGGCCGGGAAGATGGCCATGGAAGCTCGAAGCTTCTAGAGTCTTCTGAACAAGGTGAACGAGGATCTGAAGAAGAGGGGGGTCTGTTTGGAACGAAGTGAAGAGGGGGTGGGGTGTTTAGGAACAGTTAAGTAGGGAAAGGGAGGGGAGTTCCTGGCCATTGATCGTAATGAGATCAACGGTCCAGACTAGAAATGAGGGGAAATGGGGCGTTGGCTGATGAAGAAATTGGGCTGGTCCGGTTTAAGTTTTAATTTGGGCCATTTTCAGTTTAGGACTTAGCCCAATCCATCTACCTTCTTTCTTCCCTTATTTCTTAATTATAAAGTCTTCTTTACTAAATAGATTACTCAATAACTAAACTCTAATTTTACCAAAATATGAAATTAAGTTAAAACTAACTACTCATGAAATTAATAATAATGCTAACTCTAAGAATTAAACATTAAAACTGAAAGAATGTAAACATGCACTATTTTTTATGATTTTCCAATTTTATCAAACAACCAATTACTAATTTAATCCTAAAAAATGTAAAACATATCCTAAAAGCCATGCGTAATATTTTTTGTGTTTTTTTTCATGAATTAATTAACTATCAATTGAACAATTACGAACCTAATAAATCCTAAAATGACTAATAATTAATCACAAATTGTTTTAATGATTTTCATAAAGATAATTCGGGTACGGTAAAAATCACGTGCACACAATCATTACACTTAGTATTAGATTGAGAACTAGCTTAATATATATGAGTTGCACTCTTTCTGCGGCTAATAACACCTAATGATTGTTGGATAATTTTGTATTTTAGATTAAAAAAAATTCAATGAAAAAGGGTCACACGCCAAAAAATTATATAAGATCTAAAGACCTCTTAAAATCTATAATCATAAACTTGCTCTTCTATATAGAGTGTAAAGACAAGTCTCTTGCTCAATACAAATGTTGTGTCTCTAGAGATACGTATATCAGCACCTAAGACAAGTATCTAGGTCTTCCAAAATGTAAAAATCTAAAATTACACAAAATACTAATTCACGAAGAGGGGCTAGAGTACAAATATGAACTCTTCTAATATGAACAATCCTAAATGATAAAAGAACATATGAAATATTTCAAAGGTTCAATGACAAGGCTGCTACATTAGGCAACTTTTGAAGTGCCATATAATAAGATTGATTTATCTTTGTAATTTATTTTAAGTTTTAATCATCAACTCACAATTGGGAGCTCTTTCACGACTAAATAAATCATCATATTTGTACTAGCATAAATATAATCAATAGGAGTAAAGCCTAAATTTAATTAAACATTAACTAAATCCTAATTTATACAATTAAAATAATTAAAATTACCTAAATTCAAAAATGTCGATAACTAACCTTGAAATGTTAGGATAGGGGGTTTGATTTTAGGTGGAGGAGGAGACAGTGGTGGCGGAGGAGGCAGTGGGGCCGGCGGAACAGTAGTGGGGGAGGGGAGGGAGACTTCTAGGTACTTTGTTTTTGGGTGAGGAGGGAGATAGGAGTTGATTTTGGATGGGGATTTGGGGGAATCACGACTGTAGGGAGGAGAAGAAGAGGGATGGAAGAGAGATAGAGAAAAGAGGAAAATGGGAAAAAAACCCGTATGGTCAGTAGGTTTAAGTGGTCTTTGACCGTTTGACCACGACCATTTGGACCGAAATCGGTCGGTAATTTAATTTTAAATTTAAAAAAAATTATTTAATTTAAACGCCCACCGAGGTCGGTCGATAATTAAATTTTAGATTTAAAAAAGAACTTATTTAATTTAAAAACCGAGTTGGTCGGTTTTAGCCAAGATGCAAATTAATTATAGGTACTATATAATATATAATTAATCGTGTATGTATATATATGTATATATTCACACACACACACACACACACACATATATATATATATATATGTCACGACCCATTTCTCCTATAGACCGTGATGGCGCCGAACGTTACCGCTAGGCAAACCAATAGTGAACTAACCATGTGATTGTTTCTTTTAACATTTTAGAAATAGCTGATTCTTTTTATTAGTGCATAAATAGGAAGTAAAAGTTTAAATAAAATGAGGGATAAATAATTTTAAGAGCGAATGAGATGAGTAAACATAAAAAAAAAATCATCATCTGTCTACTAGCATAATTGTCAAGACCTGGTGTCACAAGTGTATGAGCTACTAGTAGAAATACTACACTACCGTCTGAAGTGAAATAGACAGAAAGTAAAAGTAAAAGGAAGATTTTGGGTGCTGCAGAACGGGCTCGGAAGGCAGCTCACCGCAAGGTCTCGTGGAAATCAAGTATGCGCGCCGGATAGATAGCCAGATGCACCTGCATCAGATCCTGTATGATTAGTGCTGAAGTGTAGCGTGAGTATATAAACAACATGTACCCAGTAAGTATCTAGTCTAACCTCGAAGAAATAGTGACGAGGGGTTGACTTCGACACTTACTATGGGTTAACAATAAAATACCGAATTTATAATTTAAGCATGAGCTATATAAACACAGCTGAAAACTTAATAACAGGAAATAAATAAATAATTCTTTCATTAATAGTAATTCCCAAATTAATTTTCATCATTTAAAAAATTAATCTCTCAAGCCAATGAAACAATATCAATTATATTTGGGCTCCTAGAATTATTACACACGAATTATGCCGAGGTCGTTTTACGGCCGGATCCAACATATGAAGATATAAATTGTGCACTGCCGAGGGTCAAATGGTACGAACCATAGATGCATCTATTCTACTGTCGAGGCGTTCGGCCCGTTCCACAAGAAGAGAAACAAATACTTTATAGACAACCAGTTCAAATATTATTAAGAGGCTAATATTCAAAGAAACACCAATTCTCATTGACGGTCAAGTAACCTGTCCAAAACTCAAGTAAATGAAATTCGACCTTTTACAATTCTTTTATCAAATTCCAATATGATTTAAGAACTTAATTAACAAATAGGGTGCAAACATCGGAAGTATAGCATGATTTGGGTCCTAAATTACCCGGACATAAGCATAATTAATAGCTACGCAGGGACTCTCGTCACATCGTGTGTACGTAGCCCCCAAAATAGAAGCACATATTAATTCAATTCACCTATGGGGTTAATTCCCTCTTACAAGGTTAGAAAAGAGACTTACCTCGTCTCAAAGCTTACTTTCCAGTCCACAAATGTGCTTTAAACCCTCGATTCGATGCCAAACGACTCGAAACTTATCAAATGTTATATAAAATTATCAATACATGTTCAAAAGTTCATATCCTAACTATTAAAGTGATTACCCAATCCCAATTGAAAATTCCTAAAATTCACCCCCGGGCCCACTTGCTCGGATTCCGAAAATTTTTGAAGAAAGTTGTTACCCATAACCTCATAAACTTAAATATATGATTTTCACTAAATTCCATAACCATTTTCGTGGTTAAATCCTATTTTTATTAAAAACCTAGGTTTTTCATCTAAACCCATGATTTCACAAATTTTACATGTTAAATCTACCCATAAACTATGTATTTAACTCACATTGTATAGAAATAACTTACCTCAAAGTGTTAGGTGAAAGCCCCTCTCTTGGAGCTCCAAAAATTGCCCAAAGAATGAAGGAAATGAGTCAAAATGGTTCAACTCCCGACTTAAATGAACCCTTCTGCCCAGCGGTATTTCCACATCTACGAGAGGACCTCCGCTTCTGTGGCTCTCCTCGTGCATCTGCAAGCCCGCTTCTACGGCTCCAGGTGCGTATCTGCGACCATAGCCAGGCTTCCTCTTTTCCGCATCTGCGGACTCCTCCACAGCAGAAGCGGGTTCGCTTCTGTGGACAATGCTTCGCTTCTGCGGTGCCCGCTAACCCCTCCTCTTTCCGCTTCTGCAAGCAAGGCGTCGCATCTGCGGTGCCGCTTCTGCGGCCATTCCACCGCAGGTGCGAACGCACCAGATGACAGGCACCAGCTGCTCCTCTCCAAAGGAGCTAACAAGCCCAACGACCCTCCGAATCCTGTAACGGGGCCCCGAGGCCTCGACCAAATACACCAACGAGTTCGTGAACATAAAACAGACTCGCTCGCATCCTCGAAACGGGGTAAAAAACACCAAAACAAAGAACCACACCCCAAACCAAATCGATTCAACTTAGCAATTTCAACTTCTTCCAACTTACTCCGAAAGCGTCGAATCCTACTTAAACTACTCGGAATGACACAAAATTTGCGTGCAAGGCTTAAATCACCATACGGAACTATTCCCTATCTCATAATCCCAATTGGACCTTGATAACACCAAAATCTACTCCAAACCAAATTAAAAAGAACTTTAAAACCTTCAAAGAGCTAACTTTGGTGCCGCAATGCTCCCGGGTCATCCAACACCCGATCTGAATATACGCCCAAGTTCGAAATCATCATACGAACCTATTGGAACCGTCTAATCTCGATTCCAAGGACGTTTTCTCAAAACGTTGATTGAGGTCAAACTTAGCCTTTAAAGCCAAACCATGGAACCAGGTGTTCCGATTTCAACCTGAACCCTTCCAAATCCCGAACTAACCATCCCCGCAAGTCATAAAATAGTAAAAGCACATACGGGGAGTCTAATTTAGGGGAACGGGGTTCTAGAAAGTAAAACGACCAGTCGGGTCGTTACAATATATATATATATATGGGGGAAAAGCCCCAGCCCCCCTACATGCATTAAGCGACGACGGCTCAAACGAAGCAAACCATTTCTCATAAGAGAATATACACACACACACACACACACACACCAATCGTGTGATTTGACCGAGTATATGTTGTTATTGCTACAACTTAAGTTTTAATATAGCACCACATCTTGTAGCACTATACAATTTTTTTTTAATTGTGTTATAGCGTGTTTGATGCCGATTTTGTGTCAATTGATCCACTTAAGGGGGGCAAGTGGGCCGGTCCGGGCCCGCGGGTTAAGTGGACCAGGATCGGTAGGACAGCTAGAGGTGGGCTTGGGCCGGCCTCGTGGGCTGGTTCTTGCCTATGAACTCTTAGGACCGGGCCCGTTTGGCCCGTCAAGAGACCGGGATCGGACCGGTCCCTTGGCGGGCCAAACGAGCCCAACAGATATTTTAAAAAAAAAAAAAAACTAGCCGTTTGGCTATTTAAACAAAGAGATGTTGGGATTTAAAAAATAGCCGTTGGCTATTTAAAAAATAACCATTTAACCCCCCACAACTTAGTTTTAATCCCAAACTTTTTATAATTATACTTTTTCCCTATTTTCAACTACAAACACCCCCTCATTCTTTCATTTTCTTACAAAATCAACATCAATATATCTCAATCTCTCTCTAATTTTCTTCTATACGTGCTACTATTGCTTACTTTATTCCAAAAAAATAGTCAAAAAATATTGAGGTTGTTACAATTTGTGAAAATATTTTGAAGTTGGTGAATTGAAGTCTTCAAGTCTTCAACGATAATCAATTTTCAACAAGTTGTTCGTCAATTCGGTAAACTTGTTCCAACTCTTAAGTCTTAATATTCTAGTTTTGTTTGTTTTATTTATTTGCTATTATTTGATTAATTAAGATGTCTCCCTTAATAAATATTTTTGGTAAAAATAAGAATAAGGAAAAATCCAAGATTGGCGAATCTAGTGGTACTGTTGTTCCTCCTCCCCTGCCCCTGGCTCCCCGAACCAAACCACATACCCGTCCTACACTTGATACCGATAATATTTTTGATACCGATAATAGTTTATTACAATTTAACGAGACTGATTTTGCCATAATATTGCATCCAGTGAACATTTAGACCATGAATTAGTGAATGCTCTCTATTATAATAATTATAATACTATTGATGAAAATGATGATGAAGAACTTGATCTTGATGAAACTCAATCGAATGATGATACACCCACTAGTCTACTCCTGATGTTAACCCAACTAGTGGTAACACTGCTAATCCAAATGATGACCCATCTGATACTCCCGTTACTGCTCCTACTTTTTCTAGACAACCTACCAAACGGCAGGAAACATCTCCTATTTTTCCATTTTTCACTCAACTAGTTCCACAAAATAAGGCTAAGTGTAAAACTTGTGGTATGGAGTTAGCTTTTAAATATTTTGGATCGCGGGGCGGGACGGGATCTTTGGCTAGACACATAAAAAAACGCCTTGAATAACGTCAGATATCAACGTCTGAAAGCTTTGGCCGAGGGGAAAAGTGTACCTAGTCCTAGTCAGGCTGACCCTAGTACCGGTTCAAATCAATTTCAACCGGGAATTAACACTGTTACCGGTGGTATTTTATATTATGATAAAAAAAAAAGATTGGGAAGAATTGGCAAAAATGGCAACTGTTATGTGCTTACCCTATAGTTTTCCTTCTGAACTTGCGTTTGTGCATTATATTAGAAAATTTTTTAATCCTACTTATAAAGTTTTTTCTCACACAACCATAAAGAGCTATATTTATTAATATAAGTATGAATATGAATAATTGCATTATTTATTTACTCATATAAATTATCATGTTGCTATTACAACTGATATTGGTAGAAGTAACAATGACTGTGATTACCTTGCTGTTACATATCATTGGATTTATGAGGATTGAATAATGCAAAACCGCATAATTTCTTATAGAATAATTGCTTCACATCACACATGACAGTTTATTGCTAGCACAATTACAGATATTTGCAGATATTTTTGCATTAGTGATAAATTAATGTCGGTTTCAATGGATAATTCTACTAATAACACAAATTCTATAAACTTGCTTACCACTATGCTAAATCCAACATTTAGTAACATTTTTCATGTTAGATGCATTTGTCATATTTACTATTTACCATCAAAATCGGATAACAATTGAATTTATAAGTGATTTTAAAGATACATAGATTAATTTGACACAAAGCGATAGATTGAAATATAAGTAAAGCAAACAATAATAAAGTAAATTCAAACCGTGTGACTTGAACAATTATAGCTTTGAGAAATAGACCTCACACGAATTGAATATGATCCAGACAATGTCAAACACGGAAGAACAATAGCTTATAGAAAGAAAATAATATTATAAGGCTTTTGGGATGCGTGTTACCATGTCTTTTACAAATAATCAGACCCCCTTTATATAAGAGGGGAGTCCTACTTTAGGTACAACTCTATATAATGTAAAAAAAAATCCCATGATTTGCTAATTAAGTAGTTCCATTGATACATGCCGAGATTCCCGCCGTGATGCGTGACCGGTTACAGATATTTCGGCCTTCCGTTATTTTGGTTCGATGATGTTCTCTCGAGCTAATTTGGAGTCGGAGTCAGTTCCAGGGTCACGGACTCAGCAATATTTGAAGCCGCATGTTCTAACCTCGTACCTAGGTTCGATGGAATCCAGGGTCGATCTTCAAACCATTATGTTTCACCCCCGGTCTGTCATGCAATAGGCTAGCTCGATTTCTACCATATACAGATAGTCCCCTCGTTTTTCGGAGAGTAAATGATGAGAAACGATATGAGCCTTGGATTCTCACTATACGAGCTTCCGATTCCCACTCTGATAAATGATGACAAATTGATGACGTAAGTGATAAGAATAGTTAAAACGTCATGTCGGTCCAGTCTTCAAGACATTAAATGTGCGTTAGTTAACGGTCTGCCGCTTCAGGATATGAACCGCCGTTTGAGGACACTAGAAATACCCCTTTTCATCCATTCATTAGAACTTTTACATTCAAACATTTGCACTTGTGTTTTCAAGAAAACTTCATCACTCTCATCTTCAAACTTCTTCCCTTCTGGTTTTCTGAAAGCTTTCACAAGTTATCTGCTAATTACGCCTCCTCTTTCATCAGCACCTTCTTTTCTCCTCAGTTCAAAAGCAATGGCGAAGACTTCAAAATCCGTTCCTCAAAAAGAAAACCCTTCTTCCTCGAGACCGACTAAAAACATTTTGTTTGTTGCCACTGAGGAAGCCAACACCAGAACCCCCTCTAAATGTGTTCATCCTGTAGGGTGCCCAACCGGAGGCGATTTCAAGATTGAGAAAACTTCCTCGGTACCGGGTTGGTGTGAGCCGGTCTCAAGATACATATGTTCGATCTCTGACAGTATCCTCGAGAAAGTCAAGGATGACTGCAATTGTGTTGATAAGCTCGTAATGGTCCCTACCCCCGAGGAATCGATCACCACCCACGTGGAGGATTAAGTGTTTACACTTATCCTTTCACGCTGGGTCCTTTAGATCCAGTTATTATATCCTTTTGCAAAAGGTACGAGGTGACTCTCAGGCCGATTCATCCTTCATTTTGGAGGATTGTAATTCCTCTTCGCTTCGTCATAAGCAAACTCGACGGATGTCCCTTTGCCATCAATCACCTTATGCTCCTGTATAGTCCTCGAATCTATTGAGGGGGGCTAATAAAACTTGCTCGTCGGGCCAGCAAGGCCCAATTCTCGAGCATCGACGAGAACCGGGACTGAGGTTGGTTGAGCCAATTCGTCTGAGTGAAGACCTCGGACTTAATCTCGGCCAAGGACATGCCATTTCCCGAGAAATGGAACATGAAGCGTAATTACAACTTGCATTTAATGTTCTTTTCATTATTTTTGTTTTGCCCTTATTCTCATCGACTCCCTGTGATGCAGCTGTTGCTTGGATACCGGATGCAGTACCTCGACTCAAGGAGTGGGTCGAGGGCATCTTGTCGCAAAAATCCTACTCTGAGCGCGCGTGGCACGAACTTTTGAAGGGCCGGTGGGAGGCCCATTGTCATGGTGAGATTTTTCCTCTAATTTACATTCGACCTTATTTTTACGCCATCGATTTCTAACTTGTTTCACTTTCCCTTTGCAGGTTTATCAAAAGATGTTGAGATGAGGGCTCCATCTGGTGATGACGACACATTCACCGAGCCCCCTGCTCCGAAGAAGGATAAAGAGAAGAAAAAAAGAAAAGCTTCGAGCTCTTCGGGCCCCGAGAAGAAGAAAACGAGGAGGCAACTGGTGCGGAAATCTAAAGAAAATACTAGCGCCCGAGAACTCCCATCGGACTCGCTCCATCAGTTGAGGGATGGGTCCGAAGAAGAAGAAGAAGACTCTGAGTTGATGACCCGCATGAGGAGCGGTACCAAGCTGCCTCAAACCAAAGAGGCCGATAGAGAGACAGTGGCCGAGGCCTCCGGATTTGAGAGGGTCGAGCCCATTTTTCCCCGAGCTAAGGAGGTCGATAGAGAGACCGTGGTTAGTGATTCTCGGGCAGATGATAATAAACTGAAGGACGTCCCTGGGTAATAGATCTTTCTGGGTCACCATCATTCACCGAACCGATGATAAACGAAGCCCAGATGCTGAAAAGGCGCCCAAACGAGGGGCCTCAAGGGGCGACAAATTCCTTCAACAACTTCTTTGATAGTAAGGATTCTACCGCCTCGGAGGATATCACCAGGCTATGTGATTTACGATGCCAAAGAAAATGCCATCTTCGGGAGTCAGCGGATCTTCTTCTCGAGATTGGTAGACCAGTTCCCAGCCCCGAGCGTAGATCCTGATCGGAAAAGGTCAATCATCATATCCGTATCGAAGGATGCCCTATTTCTCTCCGCCCCGTGGGGATTTCCAGCTATCTCCGATGCTTGGTGACCAAAGAGGATCGGGACAAAATGGACGAGGTGGAGGCCCCTTGTCTTTTCAACGAGGCTCAACAAGCATTAAATCAGGTAACTTCATAAGCCTTTTTGTTATGTACTTAGATTAAATCGTGAACAATCATAACATTCTTCTTTGTGTTTGTAGGCATCGGTGCTTCACCACGAAACTTCTCTCCGATATCGAGAAGAGTTAAACCAACATGAGGTCGAGATTCGGGAGCTTACTGAGAAGAGGGATGCTTACAAGCTACTTAGAAAAAAGTTCCGGGCCAAGTTAGAAGCGACTCGAAAGGCGCATGCCAACCTGGTCGAGCAGGTAAGACAACTATTTGAACTTAGTGACAACGATTCAGACACAATGGCTAACGACCCGAACCCGCAGGTTCAAAAGAGACTTGACCAAATCGAGCAGCTCCAGGAGGAAGTGGACACGGTGAAAGTTGAGGCCGAAGAATAGAAGAAAATATGGACCGCCTCGCCTTGGAAAAGGAAACTGCCCGAGAACAACTAGCTTCAACTGAGGGCCAGATCCGGGGTTCAAACGGAAAGGCCTTCGTACAGGCCAAAAAGATCGAGGAGCTCCAGTCTCAAATGAGCTCGGCGGTCTCCGGCCAAGAAAATCTAGCCAAGGAACTTGAGGTGGCCAAGTCAGAGATTGTTGTGGTTAAGGCCGAGGCTGATGGGCGGGTGGACTAGCATAAGGCCGATGTCGAGGCGGCTCAGGACCAAGTGAGAAACTTGGTGGAGCATATGAAGTGGTAAACCCGAAGGGAGGCCCTCGAAGGAGTTCGAGCTTAGGGTTTTGACCTGCTGGCTGAGATCGAGAAAGCCAAGGTATCCGAAGCCTAGGCCAGGAAGCTGGCTTACCCCGAGGAGGAGGATTCCGAGGGGTCTGAAGATTCGAGCGAGCTCGAAGATAGCGGAGACCTCGAAGGTGGTAACGCGGCCCCTGGCGGAGACTAAGCCACTTAGGCTTTTTTAGATTTGTAATTTTTGTTGAGGCCGTTCGACCTTTGTAAAAATTTTCATCGGGGCTGTTTCGCCATTGAAAAAAGAATTTTCTATAAATATATAAGCCTTTCTTTCCCTTTCGCGGCTTTCGAATTTTTCCCTTTGCTTTATTATTTATATTCACAAAGATCGAAAATGCCTTAGCACGAAATAATGAGGTTATATTCGAAGATTCAAACAAACCTTGCCTTTACATTATTTTGTTTTAAGGCATTTTGGGGGGTTCGTGGTTACTGAAAACTTCCTCCCAACGTAAGTAGTTGAGATTATAGTTCGCCGAGGGTAGCCTTTAGAACCGGTTATAAAAAATTTCTTTTCGAAGGCCTTATTTTTATTACGGGTCTCAGACGTCTCCGAGCCGTGTTAATATGGCCGTAGCCTTTTAATTCCGGTTTCGCCCAGTGGGCTTGCTTTCTCGAGTAATCCGGGCTTGCCTAAGATAACAGTCCCCGAGTGGGGATGGCCGTGGCCTTTGAAATTCAGGAGTTTCCTAATAGGTCTTATGTCCCCGAGGTCTAATAGCTTGGACTGTTCAAGTTTGTTTTCGGACAACAGTCCCCGTGTGAGAGAGTAATTGTTAGATCTCAGGTTAAATTGGCCCTTGGGCTCGTTACCTTTAGGGTATCGGAAGCAGGGAATTCCTTAAGAAATGTAAATAAGAAAGTTTTAAAAGACAAGATGATTGCAAGGAAAAAAACTTCTCTTTATTCTTGTGTATAACAGTCATACATGCGTACATGTTTTATGCTAGGGCTCGAGCAATTTGTGCGGGTATGGCTCGTTGACCATTTGGCCCTTACAATAAATCCTACCTATCAAGACCCTTCCACCACGAAGTAATTTCCTTGCTAAAGTCGATATATGAGGATAATGCCCCCCATTATTCGAAGTTGATCATAAAGAGAAGCTTCGCATACTGTTACTGTGATCTTTGACACCGATTCGTGATCGGTATTTGATTCTAAGTTAGCACGATCCACTGTTGCCTCGTTAAAAATCATGCTAGAAAACCAATTTGGGACAAAACCGGTTCAATGAAAAAAGAGTACAACGCGTGCTTTCAAACCTATAACTTTGTACTGCTCCTTGTCAGTCACCTGCAAGTGTTAGTCTGAAATATATATAAAAGAAAATGAACGGGGTCATACCTTAGCAGTAATATCGTTTTAGGTGAGTTATATTCCAATTGCTCGGTAGTTGTTCACCGTTCATCGTATGGAGCTTGTAGGATCCTTTTTTGGTGATTTCGACGATATAATATGGTCCTTTCCAGTTCGGTCCCAACTTTACTTCGCTCGATTTCCGGGTGTTCAGTGTGACCTTTTTTAGCACTAAGTCCCCAAAATTGAAGTATCAAAGGTTGGCCCTTCTATTATAATATCTCTCGCTCCATTGCTTTTGGGCAGCCAACGGACCAAGGGTGGTTTCGCGCCTTTCATCCAACAGTTCTAAGCTCGTATTCATTGCCTCGTCATTTGATTCCTTTTTTGTATATCGAAATATGATACTTGGCTCTCCGACTTCGACCGGTATTAGAACTTCGGCGCCGTAAACCAATGAGAACGGGGCGGCCCCGATACTGGACTTTGAGGTCGTACAATATACCCATACGACTTCGGGTAGGATTTTGTTCCACCTTCCTTTGGCATCGGTTAACCTCTTTTTGAGGTTTAGGAGTATGGTTTGTCGGTCGATTCGACTTGTCCGTTCCCACTAGGGTGATAAGGTGTTGACAGGATCTATTTGATCTTATGATCCTGGAGAAACTTGGTCACTTTGCTATCGATAAATTGTCTCCCGTTGTCACATACGATTTCAGATGGCATTCCAAACCGACATATGATGTGGTCCCAAATGAAGTCGATGACCTCCTTTTCCCTGACCTTCTCATACGCTTGGGCTTCCACCCACTTAAAAAAATTATCAGTCATAAACAATATAAATTGAGCCTTACCTGGTGCGCACTGAAGGGGGCCAAGGATGTCCATTCCCCACTTCATGAACGGCCATGGTGATAAAACCGAGTAGAGAAGCTCCCCGAGTCGATGGATCATCGGAGCGTGTCTTTGGCATTCATCACATTTTCGAACGAACTCCTTTGCGTCTTTTTCCATGTCAATCCAATTATAACCAGCTTTGATTATTTTTCGAACTAGCGATTCGGCGCCCGAATGATTTCCACAGGTACCTTCTTGGATTTCCCTCAAAACATACTCAGTATCGCCTGGACCTAGATATATTGCAAGTGGGCCGTCAAATGTTCTTCTAAATAAGGTTCCATCTTCGGACAAGTTAAATCGGGCCGCCTTTGTACGCATGGCCCTCGACTCTTTTGGATCCGAGGGCAATTTACCGGATCTGAGATATTCTACGTACTTATTCCTCCAGTCCCAAGTTAGGCTCGTCGAGTTGATCTCGACGTGACCTTCTTCCACCACTGATCTCATAAGTTGTACGACTTCTCCCGAGTTGAACTCGTCGTCTTCGCCCAATGACCCCAAGTTAGCTGGCATTGGCCTCGCTGTTTTGATCCCAAGGTACGTGTTGCAAAGTCCATTCCTTGAACCGATGTAATGTCACCTGTAATTTATCCAAGTATCGTTGCATTCATTCCTCTCTAGTCTCGAATGTTCCATTGACTTGGTTTACCACAAGGAGGGAGTCGCACTTGGCTTCGATCAATTCCGCCTCCAAGCTCTTGGCTAGTTTAAGGCCTGCAATCATGGCCTCATATTCGGCCTCGTTGTTAGTCAATTTCACAGTCTTAATAGATTTTCTAATTATATTACATGTTGGTGGATTTAATATGATGCCAACTTCGGACCCTTTCGACCTCGGGTATTAGGGCCGGTGTAAAGTCGGTCATAAAGTCTGCCAAAATTTGAGACTTAATCGCGGTCTGAGGTCGATACTCAATTTCGTACCCACTTATTTCTATGGCCCATTTGGCCAGTCGACCTGAGAGTTCGGGCTTATGCATAACGTTCCTCAATGGGTAAGTCGTTACAACACATATGGGATGACATTGGATGTACAGTTTTAGCTTCCTAGAGGCGCATAACAAAGCGAGCGCCAGTTTTTCCAGGTGAGGGGACCTAGTTTCGGCCTCACCTAAGGTTCTACTAACATAGTAAATTGGAAATTGCGTACCTTGTCTTCCCAAACTAGGACCCCACTTACCGCAATCTCCGAGACCGCCAAGTACAATACAGTTGTTCGTCCGCCTTCGGTGTGTGAACCAGGGGCGGGCTCGATAAGTACCTTTTGAGTTCCTCCAAAGCTTGCTAGATTTTTGGGGTCCACGAAAAGTCATTCTTCTTCTTCAACAGTGCAAAGAATTGGTGGCTTTTGTCGGATAACTTCGAGATAAATTGCCCCAGGACGGCTATTCGCCCGGTTAACCTTTGCACGGCCTTTACGTTATCCACGGCCGTGATATCTTCGATGGCTTTGATCTTATCAGGATTGATCTCAATTCCCTGATTAGATACCATAAACCCAAGGAACTTACCCAACCCTACTCCGAACATACATTTTTCTGGGTTCAGCATCATGTTATACTGCTTCAGTATACTGAATGTTTCCTGCAAATGTCTTAAATGGTCCTCTGCTCGTAGGGACTTAATTAACATGTCATCAATGTAAACCTCCATTGATATTCCTTTTTGTTTCTCGAACATCCGATTTACTAAGCGTTGGTATGTGGCACCAGCATTTTTTAATCCAAACGGCATAGCGTTATAACAATATGTGCCATACTTAGTGATGAAGGAAGTTTTTTCCTGATCACTCGGATCTATCCGTATTTGGTTGTACCCGGAATAGGCGTCGAGAAAACTGAGGGTCTCGTGGCCAGCCGTGGCATCGATCATACGGTCGATGTTGGGCAAAGGAAAAGAGTCGTTAGGGCATGCTTTATTCAAATCTTTATAGTCTACGTACATTCTTAATTTATTCCCTTTTTTTGGGACTACCACTACATTTGCTAACCAATCCGGGTATTTGACCTCCCCAATAGACCCTATTTTAAGAAGTTTAGATACCTCATCCTTGATGAAAGCATGCTTGATCTCCTCTTTTGTTTAACAGGATGAAACTTTGGGTCCAAGCTCATCTTGTGAGTGGTTATCTCTGGTGGGATACCTGTCATATCGAGGTGGGACCAAGCGAAACAGTCTTCGTTCGTTATAAAAAAAATTGAATGATTATTACCCTGAGCTTGAAGCTTAGCCCCATGCCCAGGTATACCTTTCGATCGGGCAAGTTTTCACGCAATATGACTTGTTCCAGTTCCTCGACCGTCTATTTAGTGGCGTCGAAATCATCAGGGGATATAAAAGATTTTGGAATCATATAATCATTATCCTCGACTTCCCATTATTTGTCCGAATCTGCCGAAGATGGTATCAGTGATTGCTATTTTGCCTCGTTTTTGACCACCTGGTTTGGGCCCTTCGATGTTGAAACAGTAGATGCCGTTGTCACCTCTTCAACCGCAAAAATTTCTTTTGCAGTTGATTGTTCCATGTAGACTATTTTAACTCGGTCAAGTGTTGGGAATTTCAATGCCTGGTGCAGCGTTGAAGACATCGCCCTCATGTTGTGGATCCATGGCCTTCCCAATAGAGCGTTGTATCTCATGTCCCCTTCGATCACATAAAATTTGGTCTCCTGGATGGTCCTGACATTGTTTACTCATAATGTCATTTCACCTTTAGTGGTCTCAGAAGCCATGTTGAATCCATTTAGAACTCGAACTGCAAGCACAAATTGGTCTTGCAAACCGAGCTGTTCCACGACCCTTGATCAAATGATGTTGGCTGAGCTACCTGGATCAATTAATACACTTTTAACCCAAATTTTATTTACGAGTACAAATATTACTAGTGCATCATTGTGGGGTTGCATGATCCCTTCCGCATCTTCATCGTTGAAAGATAAAGTTCCTTCCGGTATGTAGTCTCGAGTTCATTTCTCCCTAGTGATGGATACTTTGGTGCGTTTCAACCCTGTGGGATATAAACTCCTCCGATGTTCATGTTAATGATGTGTTGAGGTTCTTCTTGTTCTGCCTGTTTGTTAGATTCCCTGTTCCTGAAATGATTCTTGGCTCGGTCGCTCAAGAACTCCCGAAGGTGACCATTGTTGAATAGACGAGCTACTTCCTCTCTCAGCTGTCAAAAATCCTTCATTCTGTGACCATGAGTGCCGTGATATTTGCACATTTGGTTAGGATCCTTTGGGTTGGATCGGACTGTAGGGGTTGAGGCCATTTGGTATCTTTGATGCGCCCGATAGCCGATACAATAGCGGTAGCATCGATATTAAAGTTGTATTCTGATAGCCTTGGTGCGTCTTTAGACCTGTCGAGGCCATTTTTGGTCATAAGTCCCCGGCTGCTTTGACCTCAGACGTTCTTCCTTTCGTTTCCCATGGGGTTTCGCTCGGACCCACTGCTTCTCCGATCTCCTTTATATGGTTGATACCTATCCCCATTTGGCCTCAGTTCACGATCGATTTCTCTCTTGAATCTATCGAAGGTCCTAACCAGATAAACAGACCTCGAAGGGGCCACGTCAGCCCATGTAACAGCCGGATATTCTATTAAGTTATGCTTCAGCTGCTGTGAAGCCACTGAGCTTTGAGTATTAAGTCCCTGAGTAAAAACTTGAACAGCCCAATCATCAGCGACCGGTGGTAGGTCCATCCGTTCCATTTGAAATCGAGATACGAATTCTCTAAGCATTTCATTATCCTTTTGCCTCACTTTGAAGAGGTCCGATTTCCTGGTTTTGACCTTGATAGCCCCAACATGTGCTTTCACAAAAGAGTCTGCAAGCGTAGCAAATGAGTCAATAGAATTAGGGGGTAAGTTGTGATACCATATCATGGCTCCCTTTCACAAGGTTTCTCTGAATTTCTTCAGTAAGACGGACTCGATCTCATCATCCTCCGAGTCATTTCCTTTGATGGCGCATGTGTATGAAGTGACGTACTCGTTTGGGTCAGTCGTTCTGTTGTACTTAGGAATCTCAGGCATGCGGAATCTTTTGGAGATCGGCTTTGGAGCCGCACTCGGAGGGAAAAGTTTTTGTACAAACCTAACTTCTTGGAATCCAAGCGCTTCAGTATCGGCGGCGCTCCCGTGATTTGGTCGACCCTAGAATTGTAGGTCTCTACCTTTTTGTCGTTTGCTTCAATTTTCTTCTGCCCTGATTTTATTTGTTTTGTCAACTCCTCGAGCACTTTTATGATCTCAAGGTTACTACCCGGCTCGTTCTCACTCGACCTTTTCACGACCGGTTCTTTCCTGTGAGTTATTTCTAGAGACGAGCCGGGCTCGATCCTGCTCGGTGTGCGGCTCTGATTTTGTAACTGAGCTATTACCGCCTGTTGAGCCTACAAGGTTTGAAAGATCATCTGCAGATTGACCCCGTCCCCTCCATTATTTTGAGTATTCTGTGGAGTCGATCGAGCTCCACCACGGATGCTATTCTCGGGGTCGGTAGGCAAATTTGCATCGATAGCCACATGCGAATTAGCGTTAATCAGATCTGCAATCGAAATTCCAGCGGGATCAGCAGGCGTATTTCGTTACCAGGCGCTATGTTGTTATTTTCACCTTGGTGACCGGACTCATTGTCGACATGTAGAGGTGTTGATTGAGAGTTTGACATTTTTATATTTTAGGCTGGAACCAAAGACACTTCAAAGAGCAAGTATAAAGCAGTGTGTGTTATGGAGATTTATATTAAATAACCACTATTATCCTTAGCCCCACGATGGGCACCAAATTGTTTACCCTCAAAATCAGATAACAATTGAATTTATAAGTGGTTTTAAGGATACGCAGATTAATTTGACACAAAGCGATAGATTGAACTATAAGTAAAGCAAACAATAATAAAGTAAATTCAAACTGTGTGACTTGAACAGTTATAGCCTTGAGAAATAGACCTCACTCGAACTGAATATGATCCAAACAATGTCAAATACGGAAGAACTGTAGCTTGTAAAATAAAATAATATTATAAGGCTTTTGGAATGCGTGTTACCATGTCTTTTACAAATAATCAGACCCTCTTTATATAGGAGGAGAATCCTACTTTAGGTACAACTCTATATAAGGTAAAAAAGCTCATGATTTGCTATTTAAGCGGTTCCATTGATACGTGCCGAGATTCCCGCCGCGATGCGTGACCGGTTACGAATATTTCGGCCTTCCCTTATTTTGGTTCGATGATGTTCTCTCGAGCTAATTTGGAGTCGGAGTCAGTTCCAGGGTCACCTCGGCAATATTTGAAGGCGCATGTTCTAACCTCGTACATAGGTTCGATGGAATCCAGGGTCGATCTTCAAGCCATTATGTTTCACCCCCGGCCTATCATGCAATAGGTGAGCTCGGTTTCTATCGTATACATTTACCATTTAATTGTGGGTGATTGTATGAGAATTTAAAATATTCAAATTGAAAAGGTTAAAATGCCTCTTAACTGGCTTTTTCATTCAAACCGTAAAAGTAGACTTAGAGAATATTTTAAAAGATGTGATGAATGTGGCCTAAGAGAAAGAAAGGTTCCTAAACCTTGTCTAACTAGATGGAATTACTTCTATGAAAGTTTAATTGTTGCATATGAATATAAAACCCGCATAAGATCAACGTTTAATGCATATGTAAGTGATGATGATGAGCACCTTACAAATGGGGATTGGGCTAATGTTAAAATGCTTGCTGACTTTTTGGAAAAATTTCATATTGCTACAAATGAATTTTTTGGGCAATATTATCCTACTATTTCTAACTTTTTAGTTTATATCGCGAACTTGCAAATTTGTTTGCTCATTTTTCAAAGGGTGGGGAAATTTATAAACTTGCAATTGATTATATGAGAAAAAAGTTTAAAAAATATTTTTTTCCCTAGTCCCCCTATTTATGGGGTTGCTGTTTTGTTAAATCCTTGTATAAAATTAGGAGGTCCTCAATTTTGGTATGAAACTGTTTATAATGGTTTACAACTTGAAGATGGTGAGTTGCCTAAACTTCCGGAAGCAATAGCCTCAATTAGAATAAATGCTCAAACTATTTATAATCTTTATCAAGTTGCATTATCATGCTAGACCAAATGTTCCCACTCCTTCTTCTTCTGATTTCTCAATCATCTAAAAAAACTGCGGGAGTAAGAGCACTTAGTGCTTGGGCGGGGTTTAGGGATTCTTTTGGTTCTACTAGTAATGATTTTTCACAATTAAATGAGCTTGAAGCTTATTTGACGCAGCAAATTTAGAAAGTGAATCCCGACGGCTCCTTTAATATTTAGCAATGGTGGAAGGACAAAGAAAAATACTTTCCGATTCTTTCAAGGATGGCCTGAGATATTTTAACTATTCAAGCTTAACAGTGGCATCGGAGAGCCCTTTTAGTCAAGTAAGACTTCATATCGGTGATTATAGAGTGTCTATGAGGGAGAGCTTGGAAAAGTCAATACTTTTCAAAGATTGGATCCGTTCGGAAAGAAGAAATTTTGGACTTGCTGAATCACAACCAGAGGAAAACGAAGCTTACGAAGAAATGCTAGCTGAAGTTGTTGAGGATGCTGCTTCGCTCGACAATGGAAGCGGCGATGAACAAGCTACTTTTCCGCCACCACCAACGGAAATTCCTCCAAACCTTGAAGGATTTATGAAGTTTGTAAGAGATAGCATATAACTTGTATGAACAAAAATTTGTATGTATTATGTAACTTGTATTTTGGCACGTCTTGATTAGTTCCTTTTTCTTCTCAATGGTGGTATTAGCACCTTGTTGTGCTCATTCCATAGGGGGAGGAAGACTAAGAAATATATTGCCATATTTTTTATTGCTATAATAAAATTATAAGGCATTGCTCTGAATATATTTTTACAATATTTTTGTCTTTAAATTTGAATTAAAAAATTTGGTCACAATTCTATAATAAATTTACAAGGCATTGTCTTAGATATTTTTTTTAACACCTTTTTGTCTCTAATTTCTATTTTATTTTTTCTTAAAATATCATAACTTAGCCGTTGGGCCCACTTAGCCCACTTAGCACGTGGGCCCGGCCCCGTTTAGCCCGGGACCATGAGTTCGTGGGCTTGTTCCCAGGCCGGTTCCTACAAAAAGACCATTTAGCCCGGGACCGCTAAGCCCGTTTATTTAAGGACCGGGACCGGCCCTGGACCGCAGCCCACGAGACCGGCCACTTGGCCCGTTTAGGGCCCGAACCAGCCCACTTGCCACCCCTAGATCCATTGATGAAGTATCTGAGTAAAGTATTAATAATTATATAAGGTGATCGAGAATAAAATATTCAAGACTGTGTCGATTGTACACATCTTCGAGCATCTAGTCACTCATTATACCAGAGCATCTAGTCACTTAAACTCCAAGATCTATTTTCTTATTTAGTCATCGATCAAGCATTCTAGTATGAACAGTTTAGAATAAATCATCAACGCTAGTCATATGTATGTAAGAGTAAATTATTATAATTGAAATAAAATCATACACTCTATTATAAACTATTACACGTATACGGATATGAAGTGTAATTTATAAAGCACACGGATGATAAATATTATATATATATATATATATATATATATATATATATATATATAATTGATCGAGTTTAATTGGTATAATCGTTGTATCCAAAATTGGTCGGTGCATTCATAATAATTTTAAAAACTTAATTTTTTTATGGGAAAAAAAATTGAGCTTGGGCGGGAAAAATTAAATCAAAATTTCCGACCGAATTCGGCCGATATACTTGAATTTTTTTAATTAAACTTTTTTCTGGTAGATAATATGCATGTCTGACCATGACTTGGTCAAATATTGACCAATTTCCGACCGAAATCGGTCGAAATATTTATATGTGTCAGATAAAGCACTGTTTATTTATTGTGGGACCACTTTTTATGACTGGAAGTGGTCGGTATTTTGTAATAAAAATTTTTATTCAACTTTTACGACCGATCTACATATTTTCCAATCGATTTCAGTCGGTGACAGATTTCTAGTAGCGTAAAGTTTAGATTTACAGTCAGACTTGTCTATTAACAATCATTCACTATAAAAGTCAAATGTTTTGGGAATTAATTTTTATGCTATGTTATCCAGTAACGACCCGGCCGTTTGTTTTGAGCTCTAGCGCGTCGTTCGGTGGTTTGAGGCCTTGAGTAGCTTCACTTCAGGTATTATGACTTGTACGTGTGGTCGGAATTGAATTTCAGGAAGTTCGGAATTGATTTGAAAAGAAAATTCTAATTTCGGAAGCTTTAAGTTGGAAGAATTGGTTATGGTTTGACTTTTGAGTAAACGACCTCGGAATCGGGATTTCAAGGTTCCCATAGGTTTGTATGATCGAACTTGAGCGTATGTTCGGGTTGAGTTTCGGATCACCTAGGAGCAGTTCGGCGCTTATTATGGAAAGTTAGGCATTTTTGAAAAGTTTTAGAATTTCATAATTTTGGTTTGAAGTGGATATTTATGTTATCAATGTCCGTCTGGAGTTCCGAGCCTTGAAATAGGTTTGTATCGTGATTTGTAACTTGCACGTAAAGTTTGGCATCATTCCGGGATGTTTAAGTGTAATTCGGACGCATTCGATGAAATATTGAAGGTTGGAAAGTTGAAAGAAAGGTTTTGGCCGTCGATTTGTAATTTTGATGTTGTTTGACGTGATTCGAGGTTTCGACTAAGTCTGTATCGTGTTGCGGGATGTGTTAGTATGTTTGGACGGGGTCCGGGGGCCTCAGGTGCGAATCGGATTGGAAGCGGATCGAGTTTGGACTTAGAGGAAACTGTTGAAGCTTAGGCTGCGAGGTTATGGCCGCAAATGCAAAACCGCAGAAGCGGCCCAAGGGTCGTAGAAGCGGTAGGGAATGAGGTTGATTGGATGCGCAGGTGCGAGGTTTGTGCCGCACCTGCGAGACTGCAGAAGCAGCCAGGGGGTCGCAGAAGTGGTAGGGAATGAAGTTGGTTGGGTGCGCAGGTGCGAGGTTTATGCCGCACCTGCGAGATCGCAGATGCGGGAAAGGGGTACGCAGGTGCGAGGGGGAGTGAGTTTGTTGTTTCCACAAAAGCGAATACCTGGTCGCAGGTGCGACTCTGCAGCAGCAGAGTCTGGTCTGCAGGTGCGAAGGCAGGAGGGCTGAAGGGGGACCGCAGAAACGAAATTTTGGCCGCACCTGCGGAACCGCAGAAGCAATCAAGTGACCGCAGGTACGATGATCGCTGGGCAGAGGGCTTGTTTAAGTGCAAGGGTTTGGCTCATTTTCATTTCATTTCTTCCATGGGAGCCAGCCTTAGAGCGATTTGGAGCTTCATTTTCATCGTCAATCATGAGGTAAGTAATTTTTACAAGATGTTAGTTAAATATATGAAGTTGGGCTTGTAAATACATGAAAAATTTACGAAAATTGTGGGATTTTGGTAGAAAACCTTGAATTGGTATTTTTAGATTTTGACCACGAAATTGGACATAGAATTAGAAAAAGATTATGTATTTGAGTTCATGGTGGTATGGGTAATGATTATCTTCGAAAATTTTCGGAATCGTGGCACGTGGACCCGAGGGTTGACTTTATGGACTTTTCGAGCGGAGTTGAAAATTGTTATAAATTGATTAATTATGGGTAAGAGTATATATTTATGGATTTGTACATTTGTTTACCTAGTTTTAGAGAGACGAGCATCGATTCAAGGTGTTTGAGAGGTGTTGGAGCCGGTTATGGAACTTCCCAGCAAGGTAAGTCTCCTATCTAACTCTGTGAGGGGGAAACTACCCCTAGGTGATGTATTTGATATGTGCTACTTGTTGCGGGGGCTACGTACGCACGAGGTGATGAGAGTTTGTATGTAGCTAGATTCATGTTATGCCCGAGTTCCCGTCATGCTATAACTGTACTATTTGAGCTGTCCCTTGCCTATGAAATTTCTTTATTTTACATTACGACTTGAGACTAGACTTGTGTAGATTGATAGACTTGCAATTGTAGAGATTTGACGGGCTTCAAGATTAGCCGCAAAATAATTGTACTCCTCTTACAAATTTCTGCCGCGCTATGGTTTTCATCGAAAAGTTTTTCTTAAAGTTCATAACTAGCATGTTTATTCGTGAATGGGGTCAAGGACCCGTTAAAGCTTCTTATTCTAATGGGATCAGGCCGTTCGCCTCGGCACTATAATAGATACATCTATGTTTCGTGTCGTTCAACCCTCGGCAATGCGCACATTATGATGGGATCGGGCCATTCACCTCGACAATATAATAGATATATCTATGTTTCATGCCATTCGACCCTCGGCAGTGCACATATTATAATGGGATCGGGCCGTATGCCTCGGCATTTCTATAAAATACTCTTACGGAATTGTGCGTAATAATTGACAATAAGCCAGTATATCTGCGAGTTTTCCTGATTTGAACTGTGACGACTTATCTGGTAAGGTCCATTAGATATATACTCCGATTTTGAGGAGGTAACTACTAGCTAAGAGCTTGAGTTATTGCTGAGAGGAGAATTGTACCATGTATTGATACTTGTTATTTCGTTTATTTACTCTGACTCACATCTGTTTACTTCTACTGTATCTGTCTTATTAGACCACTAGTAAGTGCCAATGTCGACCCCTCATCACTACTTCTCTGGGGTTAGGCTAGATACTTACTGGGTACGTGTTGATTTACGTACTCATGCTACACTTGCTGCACTTATTGTGCAGGTACATATATGTCTGGTGGTCTTTTGGGCGCACAGGCGCGGCTATTACAGGGATTTCACCATAAGATGCATTCCATGTTATGAACCGCAGCGCGCAGAGTCTCCATCAGAGTTATTTTTATTCTCCTGTCTAATTTGTATTCCAGACAGATGTTGTATTGTATTATATTTCCTAGTTGATGCTCATGCACTTGTGACACCGGGTTTTGGGGGTTCCTACAGGTTGTTCATTATTGTAGTTCGTGCAAATATTATCATTTGCACTGTAAATTCTATTTTATACTATTTAATTAATAAAAATTATGATTTCAAAATACTAAAATGAGTAATTAAGTTGATCAATCACGGTTGGCTTGCCTGACGGCTGTGTTAGGCACCATCACGATCTTTAGTGGATTTTGGGTCATGACAACTTGGTATCAGAGCGTTAAGTTCACTTAGGTCTCACGAGTCACGAGCAAGTCCAGTAGAGTCTTGCGGATTTGTATGGAGACGTATGTACTTATCTTCCAGAGGCTACAGGGCTGTTAGGAGCACTTCCCTTCTTGATTCCTCATCATGTGATTTGATTCTATTGAGGCTTGTGCCTTTATTTCCTTCCTACACAATCTTACCCGATGTGGGGCACTTGTTGTCAATTGGGCGTTGAGGAGTTGTAGTGGTACTGCAAATGTGGTGCAGGAAGTTTTTCTTTGCGTGTTCAGGCAAGCTATTATCATTGCCTTGCGTAAGGATGTTCTTTTGTTCCACCTCAATATATGTATTCCCTATGGTTTCGAGACTGTGCACGGATTGCTGCGATGTCTATGTGTTGTTATCGCACAATGTTGGTGTAATGGTAGGGTGCTTGTTTATGTGTCGAGGCAGTGAATGACTTGAAATGAGGATTTCCCAGTGCATGATTTAGAGGTTCAGCATTTAATTCCAGCAAAGGAAAGGCAATCAGACTATGGATGTTCAGGCCTTGATTGATAAAGTGACGAAACTTGGTACTTTCGAGTGTGGTGGAATTCTCATTGGGTGATGTGGTGTCGTCGTCATTGTTGGAATGCATTAAGGTTCGCCGGTGTTATGGTCTTCTTTGATTTGCCTTTGGGGCAGGATGTTGGGAAAGTGGCACCTAAGAAGTGGTTGTCAGAGATAGCAAAGTGTAGCGATTTTAAAATCGAATTGGTGTTTCTAGTATTGATGGCTCGAGAAAAATGATCTTCTGGGAGGTTTAGAGTCGGTAGCAATTAATTAGTTTCGGTACTACAGGTATGGATTTGATTTGAGGCAACATTTAAGCAGCAGAGTATGAGGAAGGACAGGATGGGAGGTGTCTCGCGGTGGTTGGATTACTAGTAGGCTAAGTATAAAAGCGAAGGTCGAGAAGTTGCTTAAAGGAAATGGTTTGACCGAACTGGGAGTGGCAGAGTAGCGTATGGATTCTATGGTAGGATAGCCACGTACCTTGAAGAAGATTAGAGCGATTTGGGAGGCATGGTGGAAAGTGACTAGGTCCACAGATTATATTTGGAATGGTGGTTACTGTACGGAGAAAGATTGAATATGGCAGAAATAAGTTTGCATGAAATGAAGAGGGGTGTGAAGATTTGATTATCATTTCGGATGCAACACGACTTTGAGTTTGGAAGGTATTTTTGGACTTTCAGTTGATGTCGATGGGGAAGGAACGGACTTGTACAGCTGGTGGACGAGTATGGGCTCAGGGGGGTTTACTGAACTCGTGGTAGTTGTACCCAGTGCAGCGTCGTTGGAAGATGTCGGCATGGAATACCACAGGTGGGTTATCTCCTGTGAATAGGTTAGCGGTTGCGTGATTTTGATGAGGTTTCTACGAAGAGTTCTACTTACTACCCAACAGAAGGTCGAGTATGCGATCGTGGCCGATAATTCAAAATGTTTCCTGAAAAGCTTAACAAAAGACTTCAAGAAATTTTGCTGGTTAATGGTGCGAGATCATGGTAATTGAGAAGGAGGAGTAATTGTGGGCTCTATATTATGTGATGGTAGCTTAAAGCTAAGTGGGGGAGCCCACCGTCTACGATTGGATCGCGTGGTTGTCTGCTTGTGCGGTTTCTGGCTATTGATGCATTGGTGGATTATTTATGACTAAGAAAAGAAAATATCAGGGGTAATTCGAGCAAGGAACATGATGAATGTGTGGTATACTTCGCCTTATCGATTCAGGAGCAGGTTTTGGGAAGACTTAGAGTTTATGCTTCTTGTGGATGTAATGTATAAGGAAAAGAATTCAGCAGTTGCTTCTTTGATAGGGTGTTCATGGGCTAGTAGAGCGATGGAGTTAAGTTATATTCGGGACCAGGTCATAGCGGGTGACTTGCAACAACAGTCCCAGTGGGTTCAAGAAGTAAAGTGTAGTGCCTAAGGATTTCGGGTCCATTATGTGGTTAAGGATCGAGTTTTCACAGTGGATTACAAACAGAACATGGAATGTTATATGCTATCATCGGGTATACAGTGCAGTATTGGAGGAAAGGAAGAAATAGCTTCGGATTTGCAGAAGGTCTTGCAGAATGGGTGTACCAGTTGGAGATGTTATTGTGCGCATAAGGAGAGTATGAGATGGATCATGAGTATCTAGACGATGTGATCTCGTGATGGGGGCCACTCGGGATGAGTGTGAATTTGTTTTGTTACGTTTTTGAATGGAGCTATTATTATTTTTAAAGCAATTCAAGAGTAAATTTGAAGAAGTTGGGTCAACTAGTAATGGTTGAATCGGCATGATTGTGACAATGATCAGTTCCTTCGGCATGTGAAGTTATACATGTGGTTTGTGGTTGTACTTGCGGGCTTGACAGCCACCATAACTTGATTGATTTGGGAGGTATTTGATTCAAATGTCCTTGTTGTGTAAATGGATTCCGGAAGAGTCATGACGGTTTAGACCACGACTTGAGGTTTGTATTTTCTACAGTTTGGCAATTCAGTTGCGTGTTGAAATGGTCCTTCTGAAGTAAGTTAAGTGAAAGGAATCTAACCAATGAAGTGTTTATTCTACTAGTAGTTTAGGGGTTATGATGAATTCTTGCACCCTCATGTAGCGGCATGATAGGTGCAGTGAGCAGCATAGGAATTTGAAGTTGAGGATCAAGGTTGCAGTTCGGTGTTGACAAGAATGCCGCGAGCTCGGATGAGCAGGAATGAGTTCAGATGTTTAGAGTAAGCTGGTATTTTCTTTTGTATCACCAGAGAATGGTGTCCTGTGTAAGAGGCTTTGTGTATTGGATTAAGGACTCTTGGTTGGCTTTTGCAGAATTAGTGTGGTTGGTGGTGTGGAGGTGCAGACTTTGCTACCTGGTGCGAAAGGTTGTGGGAGAGTATCCCACGGGGAAATCTGTATATGTGTGACATGTTAGTCACTTGATTGTTAAAGATTGAAACCAAGCATAGAGATTATGGTACTATCATTAATCTGAGAGTTTATGCCTGAAAGGCGCTCTATTCCTTTGGTTGTGAACTGTGGGAGTTGTTCTGGATTGAGACGACTTGATTATTCGCACATGTGTTGAGGTGCTGTGTAGCTTGTGGTGTTATATGAGCAGGATGGCTCTCGAGATGCAGGTCATTTATCGCACCTTAGTTGTGCTTGAGTTTTGTGGTGTATTACGCTATTCGTCTCCCCAGAGTTATATTTTTGCACTTGGCATGCTTGTGGACGATATTCGGTATTCCATAGGTAGAAGCATTATGGCTTGATGGGTATGTCCTTATTTATTATTATGAGTGGATCGGGTGGCATGCCGCCACGGGTACGTTGTTTGGATCGAATTGCATGCCGCAACTGTATCATGTTTGGATCGGGTTGCACGTCGCAACGGTATCATGTATGGATCAGGTTGCACGCTGCAACAGTGAGATGTTGAGTACAGTCCCCTTTACTTATTTTGTGTTTTTTTTTCTCATTCTCTGAGAAAGGTTCATAGCATCTCTTCTGCCTTTTTATTCGTTACGCGGGTCGGGTAGTTGTTTTTTTTTTCCAGAGTTCGTTCTCCCTTATGTGTCATATTCAAGTTGTAGCTTGTCAGCGCATTGATAGTGTCATATGAGATCTGGGTTAGTGTTTGAGATGGCTTATTGCCTGAGCAGCTTGTACTGGGTGAGACGAGGTTATTGGACCTGAAATCAGTACGATCGGAGTTTGTATATTAAAGAGCAAATATCGTTATTTAGTTGAGAATGAGGTAATGGTCCTTGTCAGGAAGAAAGACTCCATGATTTGTTGATTCGGTAGGTGGTTATTAGTTTCTACTCATCTCTTCCGTTGTGGCAGTATTGCGAGAGATGGAACATGGCTTATATGCGTCATGAGGTGTGTTATGGGTATCAGATTCGTGGAATTGCAGTTATAGTTGTCAAAGGATATTGTTATGGTCAAGCGACATATGTGGTGCATGGTGTGATTTTAGCGGAGGAGCATGGTAATGTTGGGTACAGTGTCTGATGATTGATGCAATGTTCGTATGTTAGAATCGGCCTCGTGGAAAATTCCGGATGTTGGGATTTGGTTCTGAAGCTTATTAGCTAAGGTTATAGGAAGGATCTTCGGTCTGGCTTGCTAACGTGCTCATATGGGTTGTGGTGGCATGGATAGGTGCGCTAGGTGCTAAACAGTAATTTTGGACAACTCCAGAATAGTTCGTAGCATGTTCGAGGACGAACATATCTTTAAGTGGAGGAGAAAGTAATGACTCGACGGTCATTTTGAGCTCTAGCGTGGCGTTCGGCGGTTTGAGGCCTTGAGTAGCTTCACTTCAAGTATTATGACTTGTACGTGTGGCCAGAATTGACTTTCGGGAAGTTCGGAGTTGATTTGGAAAGAAAATTTTAATTTCGGAAGCTTTAAGTTGGAAGAATTGGCAAAGGTTAGACTTTTGAGTAAACGACCTCGGAATCGGGATTTGAAGGTTCCGATAGGTTCGTATGATGATTTCGGACTTGGGCGTATTTTCAGGTTGAGTATTGGATCACCCGAGAGCAATTTGACGCTTATTATGGAAAGTTGGCATTTTTGAAAGTTTTAGAATTTCATAAGTTTGGTTTGAAGTGGATTTTTATGTTATCGATGTCCATTTGGAGTTCCGAGCCTTGGAATAGGTTCGTATCGTGATTTGTGACTTGCACGTAAAGTTTGGCATCATTCCGGGATGTTTAAGTGTAATTCAGACACGTTCGGCAAAAAATTGAAGGTTGGAAAGTTGAAAGAAAGATTTTGGCCGTCGATTTGTAATTTTGATGTTGTTTGACGTGATTCGAGGTTTCGACTAAGTCCGTATCGTGTTATGGGATGTGTTGGTATGTTAAGACGGGGCCTCGGGCGCGAATCAGATTGGGTGCGAATCGAATTGGAAGCGGATCGAGTTTGGACTTGGAGGAAAATGCTGAAGCTTAAGGCTTCTGGTGCGGTCGCACCTCTGAGGTTATGCCCGTACGTGCGAGACTGCAGAAGCGGCCCAGGGTCTCTGAAGCGATAGGGAGTGAGGCTGGTGGGATGCACAGGTGCGAAGTTTATACCGCACCTGCAAGACCGTAGAAGCGGCCAGGGGGTCGCAAAAGCAGTAGGGAGTGAGGCTGGTTGGGTGCGTAGGTGTGCCGCACCTGCGAGATCGCAGATACGGGAAAGGGGTGCGCAGGTGCGAAAGGGAGTGAGTTTGTTGTTTCCACAGAAGCGGATACCTAGTTGCAGGTGCGACTCCGCAGAAGCGGAGTCTGGTCTGCAGGTGCGAAGGCAAGAAGGCTGAAGGGGGACCACAGAAGCGGAATTTTGGCCGCACCTGCAGAACCGCAAAAGCGGTCAAGTGGCCGCAGGTGCGATGATCGCTGGGCAGAGGACTTGTTTAAGTGCGAGGATTTGGCTCATTTTCATTTCATTTCTTCCATAGGAGCCGGCCTTGGAGCGTCATTTTCATTGTCAAGCATGAGGTAAGTAATTTCTACAAGTTGTTAGTAAAATATACGAACGTGGGCTTGTAAATACATGAAAAATTATGAAAATTATGGAATTTTGGTAGAAAAACCTTGAATTTGGTATTTCTGGATTTTCACCACGAAAATGGACAAGGAATTAGGAATAAATTATGTATTTGAGTTCGTGGTGGTATGGGTAATGATTATCTTCAAAAAATTTTAAAATCCGGGCACGTGGGCCCGAGGGTTGACTTTATGGACTTTTGGAGCGGAGTTGGAAATTATTATAAATTGATTAATTATGGGTAATAGAGTATATATTTATGGATTTGCACATTTGTTTGACTAGTTTTGGAGAGACGGGCATCGATTTGAGGTGTTTGAGAGGTGTTGGAGTCGGTTATGGAACTTCGAAGCCAGATAAGTCTCCTGTCTAACTCTGTGAGGGGAAAACTACCCCTAGGTGATGTATTTGATATGTGATACTTGTTGCGGGGGCTACGTACGCACGAGGTGACGAGAGTCCGTACGTAGCTAGATTCATGTTATGTCCTGGTAGACTTAGGTTCCCGCTATGCTATAACTGTACTATTTGAGATGTCCCTTGCCTATTAAATTCTCTTATTTTACATTACGACTTGAGTTTGTAGAGATTTGACGGGCTTCATGATTAGCCGCAAAATAATTGTACTCCTCTTACGAATTTCTGCCGCGCTATGCGTTTTCATTGAAAATTTTTCCTTAAAGTTTATAACTAGCACGTTTATTTGTGAATGGGGTCAAAGACCCGTTAAAGCTTCTTATTCTAATGGGATCAGGCCGTTCGCCTCGGCACTATAATAGATACATCTATGATTCGTGTCGTTCGACCCTCGGTGCGCATTATGATGGGATCGGGTCATTCGCCTCGGCAATATAATAGATGTATCTATGGTTTGTGCCATTCGACCCTCGGCAGTGTACATTTTATGATGGGATTGGGCCGTACGCCTCGGTATTTCTATAAAATACTCTTATGAAATCGTGCGTAATAATTGACAAGCCAGTATATCTGTGAGTTTTCCTGATTTTGAATTGTGACGACCTATCTGGTAAGGTATATTAGATATATACTCCGATTTTGAGGAGGTAACTCCTAGCTAAGAGCTTGAGTTATTGCTAAGAGGAGAATTGTACCACGTATTTATACTTGTTATTTCGTTTATTTACTCTGACTCACATCTGTTTACTTCTACTGTATCTGTCTTATTGGACCACTAGTAAGTGCCAATGTCGACCCCTCATCACTACTTCTCTGGGGTTTGGCTAGATACTTACTGGGTACGTGTTGATTTACGTACTCATGCTACACTTGCTGCACTTATTGTGCAGGTACATATATGTCTGGGCCATGAGCTGCATTCCATGTTACGATCCGCAGCGTGAAGAGTCTCCATCAGAGTTATTTATATCGTCCTGTCTAATTTGTAATCCAGACAGATTTTGTGTTGTATTATATTTCCAGGTTGTTCATTATTATAGTTCGTGTAAATATTATTATTTGCCCTGTAAATTTTATTTCGTACTATTTAATTAATAAAAATTATGATTTCAAAATACTGAAATGTGTAATTAAGTTAATCAATCACCGTTGGTTTGCCTAACGGCGGTGTTAGGGGTCATCACGACCGTATCAGAGCGTTAGGTTCACTTAGGTCTCACGAGTCATGAGCAAGTCCAGTAGAGTCTTGCGGATTAGTATGGAAACGTATGTACTTATCTTCGAGAGGTTACAATGTTGTTAGGAGCACTTCCGTTCTTGATTCTTTTTCGTGCGATTTGATTCTATTAAGACTTGTGCCTTTATTTCCTTCCTACTCAATCTTACGCGACGTGAGACGCTTGTTGTCAATTGGGCATCGAGGAGTTACAGTGGTACTGCAAATATGGTGCAGGAGTACCTAAAGTATTAATATTCCGAAATGTACAGAGAAGAAATGCCTTTGACTACATACATGAACAGATGGAAGGAAAAAAAAACTTATCCGATTTGTATGGTCGAGAGTTAGTTGAATAAAATAAATTTTTTGAATCACTATGACATTAGAAACCCACGCAAACTAGCTATTTTCAAAAACCGTAAGCTTTCTAGTTACAAGACGCCTTTTCTAAGGCACAATCATTTGAAGTTCATAACAAAAGGTTTTCCGTCTCTCTTTATCCAGGTAACTTCTGGTCATAGAATTAGATCGCCTTCTCTTCCCCTTGTGTTTTGTGCTGTCATTTTTTTCATTTCCTGGCCACGTTCACGCAGTCTTACAGTCCATTCCTCAAGTTGAATATCACGAGGCTCTACTCATATTGGCGAAGTTAAAGAATTTTGCTTCAAGATATTATATATATAGTAATTAATATTTAACCTATCACACAATATAATTTTATCAAAGAGCTTTCAACCGATCACTCTTCTTTGGTTGCAGTTAAAGCAGGGGCGAAGCTAGAGGGCCAAACACGGGTTCTTTTTGTTATAAACTTCACTAAATATGAAGAAATATTAAATTTAGAATCCAATTATTAACAAATAAAGTTGTCGTTCTAAAATTTAGAACAAATAATGTTGAAATCTTGCTCCACCTCTGAGCTCAGTGGCGGATGCACATGGGCGCTTGTGGGTGCCCATTAACTTTGACCATATTTAGTAAATTACATAGGCAATTGTACAAATATTTAGATAATTATTGAGTTAGCACCCACAAATAAATGTATTTTTCCTCTTCTTTTGGAGTCTTTATCGGTGAGTACCCATAACTCTAAAATTCTGGATCCACCACTGTCTGAGCTCAAAGCCTGCTACTCAAGAAGTCACGTCTAATAGTCTAATACCCTAGAAAAAATGATGGATCTACTGGTGCAATAGTTGAATATAGGCTAGGTGAATATACATATATACACACGTTAATTAGGCATATATAGATCCGCTTTCTTACCCCTTGATAACTTACGCTGACTTTACTTACAAACTTTCGATGCTTTGAATGATTTCCATGTGACATTGTGTGACTGCTACCGTTTGTGATGGCGAGATAATCTGATATCCCACATTTACAACTCATTTTTGTGCAGCTTACAGCAATTTTATTCTCATTTCCCAATCATGATCAGAATTGAAAAATTAAATAAAATCCCCCCTCCTGCCAATTTTGATCTCTATAAATATATTAACATCTTCCCTCTATTCCCAACACATAATTTAAAACATTTCCCACACACAATTAGCAGGAGAAATGGAGATGTACTCTACTTGCAAAAGCTTGTTGCTCCTTTTGGCAACTGCTTTATTCATTTCGCTAACTCAGCCTGCGGCTATAGCTGCCAAAGTCTCTCGGCCAGCCTACACAAACTTCGTCAAAACCAAATGTAACGTCACCACATACCCTTCACTTTGCCAGAAAACACTAATTCCCTACGCTTCTTCAGTGAAAATCAATTCCACAAGGCTATGCAAAGCAGCCCTTAACGTAGCCATAAATGGCGCGCGCAGCGCCACTGTTGCTGTCTCGGAACTGAAAAGGAAAAAGGGTTTAACCAAAATTGAAGCCGCCGCTATTAAAGACTGTTTTGAAGATGTCAAGGATGCTGTATACGAACTCAAACTGGCTGTTGACGCAATGGGACATTTAAGTGATAAAGATAAAGAATTTCAGTTGGCTAATGCCAAGACATATGCAAGTGCTGTAATAACAGACGCAGATTCATGCTCCGAAGGTTTCTCCGGTCGAAAGGTAAATCCAGCTGTGAAGAAAATAGTAAATAGTTGCATGGCAAATATTACCAAACTTTCTAGCAACGCGTTAGCACTCATTAACCATCTTTATTAAAAGTTGCCGTCATTGGATCCGTGGAAGGATTCAGCTCTGATTTCTTGGAATTAATGCACATGAGTTTCTTCTTATGATATTCTGGATTTGGAATCTTGTTTAATCTCTGTTTCAAGACACCATTATATAAATATGGTTAATCACATGAATCCATTTTCTTGATGCAGCTAATTATAAATTCCGGTCCATGCTTTCTTCCCTATTATACTATAGCAAGTTTGTATATTTGACCTGCATATAATATTGAGCTAGCGAATGATACTGGAGAGGAGCCGAATTCCTTTACTTTCTTACCTACAACATGAAAAATGCCAGAACTATGGAAATCTTTTTGTTATTCTTGTGGAATTGAAGGAATTTACCTCCTCATAAAGAGGACAGAGGGAGTCCTAAATAACAGGAGGAAAAGATCCGAATTGTTTTGTGGTAACAACTTATTTTCGGTACTTTTCAAGTTTTATCTAACAGTAGCTTTTAGTTACCGGCTAGATAAAGGTGAAGAAAGTTAAGGACGAAGCTTGTTTATCTGGGAAGGAAATCAGAACTAAGTAGGAGCAACTTAACAGAGAATAAAAGTTAGCATATTTTCTTAGGGGGGAGGGGGGGGGGGGG
>MCJB01036494.1:70252-86966 GCA_002018475.1 Nicotiana obtusifolia
TATATATATATATATATATATATATATATATATATATATATATATATATATATATATATATATATATATATATATATTAATTTTTAAAACTAGAGGACTTAATAAAAATAATTCTAAATTTCCTAAATGTGAAATTAAATTAAATAACTTTTTATAAAAATTATAACAACACTTGATTCTAAGAATTAAAGATTAAAAATTAAGAAGAGTGTAAAATGAACTACTTTTATGATTTTTCAATTTTATAAAATCAATAATTACTAATTTAATCCTAAAAAATGTAAAACAAATATTAAAGGCAATGCATGATATTTTTGGGTATTTCATGAGTTAATTACTTAAAAATTAAACCAAACAAAAATATATAAGTAATTAAAAATCTAATAAAATTCATAAAATGGCTAATAATTAATTTAAAACTATTTCATTGATTTTATAGGAGTATTTCAGTTGTGGCAAAAATCACGTGCTCACAGCTGCCCCTCTTTGCTCGGAGACACGAGGGTTTTCGGGCAAAGATAAGATGAGCAATTCTGCGAGATTTTTGCCTATCCGAAACTCCATGAGATGCATTTTTTGAAAAGAGTCTAACCGAACCTTGCGTCAAAGGTTACCTACATATCCTTGGCTATAAAGGAATCAGGTTAGTGTAGTTCAGGAAGTTTGGTAGATGGGCTACCAGGAAGCTGTGATTTTCGTTGTTCCTGCTGCTGTTACTGCTTGCTGCGCTCCTTATTACACCAAAATGAAAAAATAAAAAGCTAAACTAGCTATGTCTACTAAACTATGAATTACAAGATTCCTATCTACAAATTTCTTAAAGCTTGATCTTGAGTCTTAGCTAGTTCTCGAGGCTCCGATCTGAATCTTCTTGATGTTCATCAGCTGTAGGTGCTGGTTCTTTCTTCAACTTTTGACTCAAGGCAAGACATGCGAAGCTTATGACTTCCGTCCAATTTGAACATGTCGCGCTCCTGTTCACTACAGCATTTGAATTTGCCCCCTTTGTTCTCTTCTTTTCTTTATTCTGGCTCGAGATTCGTTCTTTTGGTCATCTCGACTCTTGTGCCTCAGGAAAACCTGCTCGGACACCAAACCAAATCAAGCAAACAAAATTATCCTGCCCCAGTTTCATTGGAAAAAATTTGTGAGTTATTTGTAGCTAAAAGCTAAACTATTTTTCTATTGAAAACGATAAAATAAAGGAAGGATTGCCAGGTTATGCTGGGAAGCCGACCGAGTTATGCTAGAACAAGTAAAGTTCTCGGGTTATGCCGAGGTTGTTATCGACCGATTCTACTGGGGAAAAAGAAAAAAAGAATTCCTAGGTTATGCCAGGGTAAAAGGAAAAGGTCCTTGGGTTATGCCAAGGAGTCCATGGGTTATGCCGGGGATAACAGAAAATAAAGGTCTTTGGGTTATGCCAAAGAGGTCCACGGGTTATCCCCGGGAGTCTACGGGTTATGTTGGAGAAAAGGGAAACAAAGATCTTTGGGTTATGCCAAAGAGGTCCAGGGGCTATGCCGAGGATAAAAGAAAAACAAAGTCTTTGGGTTATGCCGGGATCCGCGGGTTATGCCGGGAAATCCACGGGTTATGCCGGAGAAAATGAAAAACAAAGATCTTTGGGTTATGCCAAAGAGGTCCACGGGTTATGACGGGAATTAAAGAAAAGATCTTTGGGTTATGCCAAAAAGATCCATGGGTTATGCCGGGGATAAAAGAAAAACAAAATCTTTGGGTTATGCCAAAGAGGTCCACGGGTTATGCCGGGGATAAAAGGAAAGATCTTTGGGTTATGCCAAAGGGATCCGCAGGTTATACCGGGGATGAAGGTTAAGACCTTTGGGTTATGCCAAAGGGATCCACGAGTTATGCCGGGGATGAGGAAAGATCTTTGGGTTATGCCAAAGAGGTCCACGGGTTATGCCGGGGATCCACGGGTTATGCCGGGGATCCACAGGTTATACCGGGGATGAAAGGAAAGATCTTTGGGTTATGCCAAAGGGATCCACGGGTTATGCCGAGGATGAGGGTTAAGACTTTTGGGTTATGCCAAAGGGATCCATGGCCAGGGATGAAGGTTAAGACCTTTGGGTTATGCCAAAGGGATCCACGGGTTATGCCGAGGATGACGGAAAAGATCCCTTTGGCATAGAAAAGACCTTTGGATTATGCCAAAGGGATCCACGGGTTATGCCGGGGATAAAGAAAAAGACCTTTGGGCTATGCCAAAGGGATCCACGGGTTATGCCGGGAATAACAAAATAATAAAGGGTCTTTGGGTTAGTGACAAAGAAATCCAAAATAACGGAGGGAAGAGTTTAGAGGAGACTTCCCTCTGACTAATGCTTTAAAGCTGTTTTTGGCCTTTGTGCAGTTTCCTTTTGGTTACACTTGCATCTTGTAAGGCTACTTTGGATTGCACCAATTTCCTGTTTTCAAACAAAAGCAATTGTCAGTTTGAAACGGTGATTGGTTTTGTGGCCTTGATGATTCTGATCACTCGATTATGGTCCAACTTTAGCGGAACTCTCCGCTTCTGGCTTGGTTTTCTGAAAGTTGATTTCTTTCTTGGACCGAGGGACCGAATTTTGTAAATTTGTTTTGACAACTTGCCCATATGGGGTTTTGTCTTTTGACCTTTTCTTGTCTCTAGGGTTCTTCTTTTGGATTTCTTCGCATTTTTCACAACTTTAGGGTTTCGGGGCATCAGCCATCATGGCCAGTCAGGGTCGACTCGATGCACCCGCTGAGACTGGTACATTCTTTTGGATCTGGCTGTTATTAAGCGGGACCCTCTAAAACCAGTCTTGACATCTTTTCTTTATATTAGTTTCGGAAGCAGAATTAGACCGAAAGGGATTCAAAGAAAAGTAAACGAAAAGCGAGATGATGAATTTAGAAAAGCGTCCCCTTCGGGGAAGAGAGAAGGACTTATCTGGGGTGTATGCAGACTTTACATAGGCACGACATGCTTCTTGCACTGGATGCCCGATCTGTTTAACTATCCAACTTCTCATGAACCCATCACAATCCGCATTCTGAAGCCGAGAAACCTTGCCAGGACTCTTTCAGTACCAATAATGGCGAGGGTTCCTGCTTTTCGATCAACGGCACCCTTTGCGGGTTTTCGCCAATTGACCTCTCTCATTTCTCTTCTCACCGTCGCCTTGTAGTGCTCTTTGCGAGTTTTCACTAACAAGACTATCTCATTTTCAATTTCTCTGCTCACGTCGCCTTACGGTGCCCGTGTGGGTTTTCACCAATAAGACTCTCTCATTTTATTTCTCTGATTTTAGAAACCTTTCACTGATTGATCGGAAGGACTTGAACAGGGTTTAGTAAAGAGAATTTTGCTTGGATTACAACTTTGGGACATTTCAGGCGAAACACCGCCGAACCGTTATAACATCTGCCCCAGTTTTATTTTTGGAGAAATTTGGATTTTTATTTTGGTGTGACTGAACCTCAGGGAGAGGCTGCCTACGTATCCTTTCGGAATTAAGTCAGACGTAGTTCAAGCTACATTGGTTTTGGATTTTTGTTTTGTTTTCTTTCTTTCTTTCCTTTTTTTTTAAACTAAACTTTGCAGTGATGCTTTCGAGTTCCAAAGAGGGTAATCAAGGAAGAATAACCAGCTCAAAGGGTTAACAAAGGATTGGAGTGTTTGGGGTAGCGAGAATGAAGGCCTTCATCCTCTCAATCGGAAAGATTACAGGATCGTTTCCTTCAATGTCTCCCAAGTACAGCGCTCCTCTCGGCAATATCTTTCTGATGGTATATAGGCCTTTCCAATTAGGAGCGAACTTTCCTTTTGCTTCCTGATGATGGGGAAGAATTCATCTTAAAACGAGTTGCCCCACTTCAAACTTTCTGTTTCGTACTTTCTTGTTGTAAGCACGAGCCATTCTTTGCTGATATAATTGCCCATGGCAGACTGTGGCCCTCCACTTTTTATCGATCAGGGTTAGCTGTTCCAGGCGGGTTTTGACCCACTCGCTATCTTCAATTTCAGCTTCGACTATAATCCGCAGGAAAGGAATTTCAACTTCCGCAGGTATCATGGCTTCAGTGCCATAAACCAAAAGATATGGAGTTGCTCAAATCGATGTGCGCACAGTGGTGCGGTACCCCAACAATGCAAACGGCAACTTTTCATGCCATTGCTTGAACTTTGAATCATCTTCCTCAAAATCTTCTTGATGTTTTTGTTTGCTGCTTCCACGGCACCATTGGCTTTGGGCCGATAGGGAGTAGAGTTCCTATGCGTTATTTTGAATTGTTCGCATATTTCGCTCATTAAATGACTTTTCAGATTTGCAGCATTATCTGTGATGATGGTTGCAGGGATACCAAAACGGCATTATAAGATTGGAATGCACGAAATCCACCACAGCTTTCTTAGTAACAGATTTGAGGGTGATTGCTTCAACCCATTTTGTGAAGTAATCGATGGCAACCAATATGAATCTGTGCCCATTTGAGGCTTTTGGCTCCATCGGCCCTATGACATCCATGCCCCAGGCAACAAATAGCCAAGGTGATGACATGGGATGTAGTTCTGTAGGGGGTGCATGAATCGAATCACCATGTACCTGACACTGATGACACTTCCGAACAAAACTGAAACAGTCTTTCTCCATGGTCATCCAGTAATAGTGCTCGGAGGATTTTCTTTGCCAAGACATACCCGTTCATGTGGGGTCTGCACACTCCGGCGTGCATTTCATGCATGATTTTTCCAGCCTCTTTGGCGTCAACGCATCTTAACAGATTGAGGTCCAGGGTCCTTTTGTATAGGATATCACCACTTGAAAAGAAACCACTTGCCTGTTGTCTGATGGTTCTCCTTTGATCTCCACTGGCTTGATCCGGGTATTCTTTAGTTTTCAGAAACCTCTTAATGTCGTGATACCATGGTTGAGCACTTGTTTCTGCTTCAACCGTGTTACAATAACCATGCCTTTCAAGGATCTGGATCTTCAGAGGATCAATGAGAGCATTGCCTGGGTATGGCAGCATCGAGGCCAAAGTAGCCAGTGCATCAGCTAATTCGTTGTGACAACGTGGGATGTATCTGAACTCTATTGATTCGAATCGTCTGCTCAGATCTTCCACATGTTGTCTATATGGAATAAGCTTGACGTCTCGGGTCTCCCATTCTCCTTGGGCTTGTTGGATAATCAAATCTGAGTCTCCCATGATTAACAAATGTTCAACATCCTGGGTGATCGCCATATTTATACCCATAATGCAAGCTTCATACTCAGCCGTGTTGTTTGTGCAGAAAAACCGAAGCCTCGCTGTGGCCGGATAATGCTGACCATCAGGCGAGATCAAGATTGCCCCAATCCCAACACCTTTTGCATTTACTGCTCCGTCGAAGAACATTTTCCAATTATTGGTGTCTTCGGATATTACCTCAGTTGAATTTACCTCCTCGTCCGGGAAGTAAGTGTTCAAAGGTTGGTATTCATCATCAACTGGATTTTCAGCCAGAAGGTCTGCTAACACCTGGGCTTTCATTGCCATGCGAGTGACATAGACTATGTCAAATTCTGTGAGCAGCATCTGCCACTTTGCTAACCTCCCAGTGGGCATCGGTTTCTGGAATATGTATTTTAAAGGATCCAACCTGGTTATGAGATAGGTGGTGTATGCTTGCAAGTAATGCCTCAGCTTCTAAGCGACCCAAGTTAAAGCACAGCAAGTTCGTTCCAGCAGAGTATACTTGGCTTCATAGCTGGTGAATTTCTTGCTCAGATAGTAAATGGCCTTTTCTTTCTTCCGGTCACATCATGTTGCCCCAGGACACAACCGAAAGAATGTTTCAAGACTATCAGGTACAAGAACAGAGGTCTCCCTAGTTCAGGTGGGACCAACACTGGCGGATTCGATATGTTTTGATTTTATCAAAAGCTTCTTGGCATTCGTCCGTCCATTTGATGGCCGCATATTTCTTTAACAACCGGAAGACGGGTTCACAAGCAGAAGTCAACTGAGCAATGAACCGCTTGATATAGTTCAATCTTCCCAAAAGACTCATGACATCTTTCTTGGTTTTGGGAGGGGGTAGATCCCGAATAGACTTTATCTTGGTTGGGTCTAGCTCAATGCCTCTTCGACGGACTATGAAACCAAGAGCTTGCCAGATGGGACTCCGAATGCACATTTGGCTGGATTTAACTTCAAATCATATTTGCGCAGCCGCTCGAAGAATTTTCTGAGATCCCGGACATAATCCTCCTTAGTTTTGGATTTGATTATCACATCATCCACATATACTTCTATTTCTTGATGCATCATGTCATGGAAAATGGTAGTCATGGCCCTCATATATGTTGCCCCGGCATTTTTCAGTCCGAATGGCATGACCCTCTAACAGTATATGCCCCAAGGTGTGGTGAATGTTGTCTTTTCAGCGTCTTCTTTGTCTATCAACACCTGATGATATCCTGCATAACAATCCACAAAGGATTGTATCTCATGTTTGGCACAATTATCAACCAGAATATGGATGTTTGGCAAAGGGAAATTGTCCTTGGGACTTGCTTTGTTCAAATCTCTATAGTCCACACACTCGGGTTTTCCCGTCTTTTTTTGGCACTGGGACTGCATTGGCTAGCCACGTGGTGTACTGAACTACCCGGATTACTCCTGCTTTGTGATCTCTTCTTTGATCTTGTCACTGATATCAGTTTTGAACTTTCTCTACATTTGCTGAATAGGGGGATAATCAGGGTATGTCGGTAATTTATGAACCACCATGTCAACACTGAGCTCTAGCATGTCATCGTATGACCAAGCAAACACATCTTTGAACTCAAACAAGAGTTGGATTAGTGCATCTCGAGTTTTTTCATCTGTGTGAATGCTTATCTTGGTTTCTCGGATTTCTTCAGAACTACCCAAATTAACTGGCTCAGTATCATTTAAATTTGGCTTAGATTTATTCTCGAATTGTTCCAATTCTCGATTTATTTCATTAAAAGCCTCTTCTTCATTATATTCCGGTTCTTGATTCATTACATCACAATTAGACAACGCGTATGGATCTGAGCATGAAGTCCGCAAGCATGTCATGTTATTTAAAGCCGCATTACTAGAATTGAAAAGAAGAAAGAAAAGTAAAATAACAGAATCAGAAGAGATGAATGATGAAATATTGATTTTTATTTCATTGAATTTTAAGATAACAGGGTTTACATTTGGAATTTAAAAGACGAGAAACTAAAAAAGAAACATCCGAGTTACACCCCGGGATAACTCGTGATGCAGAAAAGGTGGAAAGACAAGTCTACCGGGACTCCCGCCTGATTGGGAAGGGCGTAGCCTTCCAATTTTGTAATTTGGCGTCGGGCCCCATGTGCAGCACCTCAGCGGTGCTTGAGCCTTCCCCTTCCTGAACCATGTGGATTTCATATAACATTTGCTTTATAGCCCCACAAATTTCCTCAATTTCTTCAGCCGTGAAGGCTTCATCTTCCTCTTCGTCAACATACTTAGGCTTGACGAATGTTTTGTATAAGGGAAGGATTGGCTTAGTCAAGACCCAACCATCATTTTTCCTCTTCTTTGCCCATTTAAAATCAGCTGGCGTGGGCCGGAAACCTAACCCGAAGAATCCTCGCTAGCAGTCGAGGTGATGGACAGTCGAGGTGATGGGCTCAGTTGTTTCCTGCAGCGATCTCCCGAGCCCTTTTCCAGGTTGGTAGCCATGTCTGATCATTTCCTTGGCCACCATCATTGATGCATTTGATAGAAAGGGTTGAGGGCAAGGGTTTCCTTCCTCATACTGGTTTGCAACCACAATTTCGAAAGCTTGGTAGATTATATGCTCGCTTCCCTCTTTTGCCTCAAGGCATGCGACCAATGGATACCGATAGATTGACTATTCGTCTTCTCCGTGAACCACGATCTCCTGATTTTCGTGTTCAAATTTGACCATTTGGTGGAGAGTGAAGGGCACAACTCCTGCTGCATAGATTTATGGATGTCCTAAAAGAAAATTGTAGGAGGTGTCCATATCCAGAACTTGGAAGGTTATTTCGAAATCGACCGGTCCGATAGTCAAAATCAAGTCGATCTCTCCAATAGTATCCCTCTTTAAACCGTCGAAAGCGCGTACGCATACATTATTATGCCTGATTTTCTTTATGCATATTTCCATGCGCTGCAGGGTTGAAAGTGGGCAAATATCTACCCCAGAGCCTCCATCTATCATGACTCTTTTCACATAGTACCCTTCACATTTGACTGTCAGATGAAGGGTTTTGTTGTGGGCAGCCCCCTCCGGGGGTAAATCATTTTTGCCAAAAGAAACTCGATGGGTTGCGAAAAACCTTTCTGCCATCTGTTTCAGCTGTTCTATTGTAGTTTCAACAGGGACATAGGCTTTATTGAGGGTTTTGAGCAAAACCCTCTGATGCTCATTTGAGCTCGTTAACAGCGACAGAAGAGAAACTTGATCGGGGAATTGCCGGAGTTGATCGATTATTTCGTAATCCACCGTTTTCATCTTTTGAAAGAATGCCTCTGCCTCCTCAGGACTTACCGTTTTCTTAGACGGGAAGCGTTTCTTGGTAGCACTGTTTACTTCCTTAAAATTGAGATATCTTTCAGCCGGTTTGTCTTCCTGATTTTCTCCCAAGATTTCTTTACCCTTGTATGTTACCGTCGTCTTACTGTAATTCCATGGTACAGCAGTGGGATCCGTCATGGGCCTTTGTGGCGCGCGACCGATGACCACAGGCTCATTCAGCCTTGGTGAACATACTGGTCCTCGAACCACGTAGGTTCCCTTTGGCACATACATCTGTGTTTTTTGTTTATTTAGCTCAAATCTCTTGGGAGGGCTTAATGGCTTCCGTTCTTTTTTGTGCCCTCGGGGGATGTAAAGAACAGTATCTTTGGATGGCAATGACCTGATTTCAACTTTTGACTTCTCTTCTACTTTTGGAGGAACACTTTGGCTTTTCTTCTCTGTGCTGTCCTGTTTTGGGACAGCTTTTGATTTTATTTCTGTGTCGGCTATGGCGATGATAGCCTTCAAAGCTGGGTTGAACTCCTTGTCCTCACAAATCATTCCAATAACAGGCCCGTTGTTGTGAGCCAGTAGTGGATTATTGGTCACATTGGGGACGTCCTCATCCCTTAGCACTATTCTTTTCTATTCGATTAAATCTTCCACTGCCCTTTTCAGTGTCCAACAGTTCTCTGTATCATGCCCTTCGGCCCCGGAGTGGTATGCACAGCGGGTGCCCCTTTGATAGGAGGGCGATTCTGGATTTTGCCTGTTCGGGGGAACAGGATGAAGCAGACCCATTTGGAGCAATTTCGGAAACAAGCTAGAATATGCCTCAGTAATGGGTGTGAAGTTTTTCCTCGGTGACTCTCGAGCACGGAAATTATTTTGTTGGGGTCGAGGATTATAGTAGGTTTGGTACAGAGGCTGATTTCTAGGATGTGGAGCTCTGTTTTGATTGAATGGTTGTTGGGGCCTGCCATATGGCTGGGCATTTATGACTGCGTATGGCGGATGAGCATAAGCTATATCCTGGTGGGGGTAGTAATGCTGTGGGGCCCTTTCAGAGAAGAGAGGCCTAGGTGGCCAAGGCTTTCTTGTACTTGAGGCGGCCATTGATGATTCTTCTTTCTTTTTCCTGTTGGCTAACCTTCCAGACCCGCCTTGAATGTCTTGGAAGGTGGCTCTGATTCCACTGGAAAAGGCTGTGCCTGATATGAAAAAGGGGAAGGATTGAAACTTGACCGGGGCAAAGCGGGTTGCGTTGTGGCTGAACAAGGCGGTGTGGTAAATATATTTGACGTTGCACCGGAATTTGATGCCTGGGGGCGATCTTCAGAGGGCGTTCCCACAAAATTGGCGGTGATGGTGGGATATCCCAGTGGGTAGCTTATTGGAATGTTAGTAGTCCCACTGGCCCTGGGAAAGAGTTCAGGGAATCCTGGAATTGCGCTCAGTGGTTCCTTTCCATTCGTCCAGGCGTCCCACATCTCCATCATGCGGAGACGCAATAGTCTGTTTTCTTCGGCAGCTGCCGATTCTGGAACCAATATGCCTGAAATTGGGTTTTCCTCTATGATAGGAATCGTTGGCAACGTTATCTCAGACACCATTTCAACACTTCCCTTCGACCTAGTGAAATATGGATGAGATGCCAGATTACCACAAAACCAATCACCGAGATAGCAAAACCTATACTTAATAGCAAACCGGTTAGTTCAGGACAAATAAAAGATAGGTAATCGCACATTGGGTGTGTGATGCACCTAAGAATTTAAATGTGTTCCTCAACGGTTGCGTGTTTCATTTCGGCTTTGCCTATTTCTTTTCTTTTTGCTTTCTGATTTTCACTCCTTATTTTCGTTCTATTCTTGCTCTCCTTTCCCTTTTCTGTTGATCATCCTTTTTTCTTTTTTTTTTAATTTTTTGTTTTTTTAAATATAATTAGATACTGCATAATTCTGTAGAAATAAATATGAAAAAATAGAGAAATAATTTTTGTGAACTTTTAATTTTCATTAATAAAATATTTCTATTACAGACTCAATCTTTAAAGAAAAACTACAAAAGACTTGAAACAATTCTCGAGATAAATAAAAAACAAAATACATATTGCAATATCAAGAATACATTAAGGCTTCAGTTTCTGGGGCCCGTGGGACATCGTTCGGCCTTGCCACGGGCCTCTGTGCAAGATCTCCTTGGAGCTGCTCTAAATCGCTCATTATCTGGCGGACGAATATCATTGCCGCGGCAAAGAAAGTGGTTTGAGTCATATCTTCGCATGCTTGGCATTTCGCGATAATATATTCGGCAATGGCCCTGATCTTTTCTCGGATAATACCCTTCTCTTGAAGCAGGCGCCATATTTGCTGATCTCGGGCTTTTAGCACTTGAATGTCACGATGGCTCTGATTCTGTATCTGTTGCAAATCATGTTCCATCTGGGCCATCAGATCGTAGCAATGCTCTCTGTCTGTTTTAAAGTTCCGGGCCTGTTTCTCTGCTTCATTTTCAAGACTGATTATCTTTCTTTTCAAGTCGGCGATTGTTCCTTCATATCTTCTTTTTATTTGCCGAACAAACTGTGCACGCCCTTCGGCGTTTTCTGCCAATTGTTTTCTAATTTTTTCCTGATTTGCCTCAGATTTTTCTAGACTGTCTTGACATTCTATTACCTTCTTCCTCAGGCTGCTGATAAGCTTTCCGTCTGCCTGGCTTCTTTCTTGATTTCTGGCAGCCATTTTCATCTGTTGAATTTGAGCCTTGAGGGCTTCGTTTTTCTGAGTCATTTTTTTCTTTTCTCCTTCTTCTGCTGCAGCTTGCAAACCTTTCTCGAAATGAAGATCTCTGACTTGTTTTCTAGTTTGCTTATGGTGGCCCTATATTCATTTTCTTTGGCCAACCAGTCCCATTGGGCTTGTGACTCTTCAACAAATTCTTGGAGGTGGGGTCTTTTGGCCAGTCGTGTGGACTCGGCTTCTTTCTTGTACCACGCGAGATAACCAGGGGAGACTTCACCTCGGGACATGTCCCGAACACAAGTGTTTGCCAGCAGGTATTGACATTCGCTCCAAATCTGATGAACCACCTTTTCCGAGAACTATCCATCAGCACTAATTTCAATTGCATGACGGCTGAGATCTTCATCCTTGGGTACCATTTGGCACCTCCCCAATTGTCTCAAGACCCGATATGGTGCATAGGGTTGGATGCTTTTAGACCCATTAGGAGAAAATGAGGCCCAGTAGCTGGCATATATAGGATTTCGTCTGACTAGAGAACAGCCGAGCGTCCATTCTATTTGCTCCGCCGTGATAGAACGGAGACAGGATATCCATTCTGTGACCCTTTCGGGCATACTAACACCTTCAACCCTGGCCTGGAATTCGTCTATGCAGCTCCTTTCTGTCGATGTGTATCTCATGTACCGAAGGCGCCGACATAGATGCTCAACCATCCATATTTGCAACAGAAGGTTGCACCCTTCGAAGAAGTTTCCTCCGGCCTTACAGGCTGTGAGGGCTCGGAAGATCTCAGATACTATCATGGGCGCGAGGACACTCTTGGCCTGAGTGAGCAATGTGCTAACAACCCCGGCTATCCGGATATCAATGTGTCCGCCCTTCTGGGGAACACTACGAGACCCAAAAATGCTACCATGAAAGCAAAACACCTGTGTTCTTCCCATTTCAATCGGTTTCCTTTACTATAGCTTTTGCTTTCCGGATCGTTAAAGCCCCCTACATGACCGTATCGTTGATAAATAAATTGCAGCGTAAAAAAACCGTTTGCCAGATCTGGGTTTTGGACCCCTCTACTTATTTTCAACATATCTAGAAATTTATGGGGAGTGACAGCTCTTGGAGCAACCAAATACCCATGCCTCAACGGAGTTTCCTTTTTCCCGATATACCCGGTTATTTCCTCTAAGGTTGGTGTAAGCTCGAAGTCTGAGAAATGAAAGACATTATGGGCTGGGTCCCAAAATGCAACTAAGGCCTTTATGAGATCTCCCCTAGGCCTAATTGTCAGCAAATCCGAGAGACTGCCCAAATACCGTTTAACCGTATTCTGCCCTGACTCATCCAAATCCTTCCACCACATGTCCAGCTCCAACGGAATCTTAGTTAATATCTTCATTTTTAGATTGTGCTCGTTCTGCACATTTAAATTAAGATGATTGAAAAAATCAGCGAATTATCAGACGAAAAGGTCGATCTTGCACATATTTAACGAAACGGCTACTTTTGCAAATATGGCCCTTCAGCACTTCAAATGAGAAGATTTTAGGGATGTGCTTGCTAGGTAGCCAAAAGTGAAATAGGTGGTCATTTTTGCAAAAACAGCCTTTCGGCGTTCTTTCGGAGATATTTGGGCTATTTATGTAAAGACGACACTACATAACCATTTTCATTTTTGAAATTTGCTAAAATAACATACTCAAAAAAAGAAAGGAGTATTCCTGGATTTTTGATCTTTTTTTTTTTTTTTTTTCAAGAAAGACTACTTTGGGAATTTTCAAAGGAAATAGTTTTTGTTTGAATTTTATTTTATCTTTTCAAAGAAGAAAGGAAAAGTTTAATCGCCTCGAATTCCTAAGATTCTATTTATAATCAAAAAGCACGAACGAAAGTACTTTTGAGTCTTTTAAAGCAAAATAGTTTTGAACTTTCATTTTATTTAAAAAAGCAAGAAAAGAAGATTTAAAAAAAGCAAGAAAATAATTTTTTTCTTTAACCAAAATAAAGGAACATATTTTGAGTTTTTGTTTAAAAAGACAAAATATTATGTATTTTTAGCTTTCAAAAGTAAACGAGAAAATATAATATATATATATATATATATATATATATATATATTTCAAATTTTCCATTTCCGTTTTTCTGTTTTTTTTTTATTTGAAAAATCAGAAAAATTTTGTTTTCTTTTCTGTTTGTTTTTTTTTTCAGATAATTTTTTTTTTCATTTTTCTTTTCTTCTTTCTTTTCTATATCTTTCTTTTCAAATTTTTTTTTTCGGAAATTCAGCAGAGTTTCGGCTTATTTTGGATACCTGAGTTTTTGAAAAACGTGTAAGTGACCCTCGATTTTCTCATACCTCGCCTTTCATCATTTTATTTTTTAATTTTTCTGATTTTATTCTAATAGCTTGTCAACACGCAAACCGAGGTGAAATAACGCACAAGTAGCACGTAAATTATGCATCAGGGGTCTTTGATTTCGGGGCACCTATCCTAGATGGACCCAACCCCTGTGTTGAGTCCCCTAAGTCAAATGCACATGATGCAAATAAACGTTCCTACTAGGGATCCGCCATGAGGTTATGTTATTCTAAGCTGAAAACCTCGGTATTTGTTCTAGACTTGTGTACCCGAGCGGACAACTCGAACCGAGGAGGGGGCTACGTACAGGGCACCAAAAGGCCACCCGGCTTTGTAACTCGTCCGGCCTCTTTCTTATTTAAGGTATGACACTAACAGAATGGGGAGTCATGGACAACGTACACATCCCCGAAGATGAGAAGAGAAGGGTTCGTGGCAGTTTTATATACAGTTCAAATAATATCAAAGCGGTAAAAGCGGCATTTAGCACATTAGGCACAACATGTAATAAAATCATATAACAATAAAGCCAAACATAACAATCATTTTAAGCTCGAATTCTTGAACCCTAAACCAGAGATTCTGAGTTCGATCCCCAGTAGAGTCGCCAGAGCTGTCACACCTCTTTTTATACACCCCCCGAGGAGTATATAAAAGAGTTTTTCCAGTTAAAGTGACATTATTCGAAATGAGATTTTTTTTTTTTTTTAGAGTCGCCACTTGGAATTTTAGATTGGTGTCCCAAGTTACCGGTTTTATCCCAAATCGAGGAAAAATTTCGACTTTCTTAATCGAAGTCTGCGAACCAAAAATTCTAGATAAGGAATTCTGTTAACCCGAGGGAAGGTGTTAGGCACCCTCGGATTCCGTGGATCTAGCACGGTCGCTCAGTTATCATAATCGGCTTATTATCTGATTTTAATACATATTTCTAACCTATAGTATATTTTACTTTATCCCACTTTTATAAAATTGTTAGAGAATTGGAACGTTAGTCAAAATATGTCCCGAACCACGTCACATAAATGCACCCGTAATTCGTAGCATATTTTAATTAAACATTGAGATTTTGGATTTGGGTCACATAAATGCGCACCCGAGTTTAGGAAATTGAATTATTACAATAACGCGCCTGAAGCAACTACGCGTTTTTAGCCTTTCGAGGGCCATAAAAGTTTACTGAATAGCGCACCCCGATTTTCTAAGAATTTTAATATTGATTAATGAGGGCCATGTATTTCGGAATTTCATTTGGCATGGCACACCTCAAATTATTTGACAGTTTTATTATTCGAGTTTAAAATCGATTCACCTAAGAGGCACCCTCGAAATTGGCATTGTTACTAAGTCACGGGAACCGTACCCATAGTCACAATGTTATTTATCGCACCTAAAAGCAAGCTACGAAGGTTTAAAGGCGTTTAAGACTTAATCATTTAAGACTTGTATTTAATTATTAAGAGGGCCATAAGTTATTGTTGTTAATTGTATAGCTCACCTCTATTAATTGGAAGAATTTCTTAAAGCTAAGTTATTTAATGCTACTAGAAAGCCCATATGGGCGAACAACCCTAGACCCATTTAATTGTCCATTCGGACAGTGGGTTCATTGGGTTTCAGGCCCAAAACAAATCGTTCAGCATAAACACCATTACAAATATAACCACGATTCTATAACGAAATTACACTCTAAATTTCAGCATCAATTTTTAGGAAACAGCCACATTTAAAATTCTAACACCAATTCCAAAAAACAACCATGTTTAAATTCTAACCACTGATTACAAAAACAAACATGTCTTAATTGCTATCACTGATTTCATATTTTCAGCTTTATACTAATTTCAGAAAAACAGTCGTGTTTTACAGTTTATCACTAGTTCCAGCTTTTTTTGTATTTTTACACTAATTTCATAAACAGTCACACTGGGCATAATTCAGTGTGTGCTTAATTGCATGAGTTTGGCCAGATTCTGTACTATTTATTCAATTGTAAGAAAGAAACCAATCTACAAATTCTCAATCTACTGAATAGAATAAAATAGCAATTACAGCTTCGCATGGATAATTTTAGCATTAATAAACTTCTTTATTACAAAATGTCCTAATGCACTTTTAAACATACAAAATTTCTTCCCCACACTCTTAAGATCATCGACAATACACTAAGAGATGTTTTTTGCTTTTCTCAAACTCCATAGGCAATCCTTGAAAAAATATATGAACTGGACATCTTTTTTTTTTTAAAAAAATAAAAATAAATGTAGACCTCAATACTTTCTGTCACCATGGTTACTGCCTTTCCACTACAGTGTACATTTAGCGCCACAACAGAAACATTATTCGTAAGCTTTACACCAGATGAACTGCCATTGATAATTACTAACAGTTTGGGAACAATTTCAGACATCATTTTAGTTGAGGAACCGCAATAGATAGAAATGGCCAGCATTTGCGAACAACTAAGCTTGACAACTTAAAGGTTATATCGAAGGCAAAAGAACACATATCACAACAGTAAGCCTAATTTTTTTTGTGACGCAATAGAATAGTCAACTAACATGTGACCTATTTAACAGTATTCGATCTAATGTCATACATTTGTAATTTTCAAACTTTAACGAGAAAGCAGATTCAAACAAAATTAAATAAGCAAGCATGATAAATATAAGAGGTGGGCAATATCATTTTAATTTCATTCCTCACTTTAATGCCAAATTACAAAAGTATTTGGACATACCGATTTAGCAGTGAATACCAAACGAATTTGACGAAGAATCAGCAAGCAACAGTCAGCCAACAGCTTGATGTGCTAAATACAGAAACGGGAAGAGATGAGAAAACTTGTTTCGAAGGGAAAATGACTGTGTTTTTACCCAGAGTGAGAGATGGCTTGACAGAATGCTTTTACGGCTACGTTAGTGAATAATTTTTTTTGTTTCAAACTAAACCCTGCTCCTCCTTTTATATCCCAAAGTCAGAATATTTTTTAGATTTTCTGTTATCAGAAAATCCTACTCACACGATATCACACTCCCTCCATAACAGATTTGCATGTCCTGTAACCAGAACCTCCCCCCCCC
>MCJB01036494.1:97334-115445 GCA_002018475.1 Nicotiana obtusifolia
AACAACAATTGTTTTGCTTTCGGAAGGTTCGTAATAAAGGTTGACTGTTTCAATTAAAAAAATAATCGAGTAAGACAGTATTGGTAGCATTCTAAGAAATAATCTCCACATAAAGTTCATATTGTTTATAATTATTGTTTGGTTCCTAGCTTTCTTTTTCACATACCTAATTTATACAAAAATTTATGTACAGTAATATTTTATACGAGATATAACGTAAAATAATATTTGAGTAATATATGGATTACCACAACTAAAATGACTATAATATCCTCATAGAGTTAACAATCTTTTTTTTTTCAAAATATTTATATTTATATATATATATATATATATATATATATATATATATATGACATAGTTTGACTCAACATATAGTTACAAAAGAAAAGAGTGTTGAAACTTGTGATTTAAAACATATCATAACATTTGTGTGATCATAAAATTTTTGATACTTAATTTCTTTTTAAACATGTAATAATATTTGTACAGTGATAATAGTTTCATTAAAACTGAAATGAATAATTTAAAGTTATATTATTTTAAATTAATAAATAAGTCATCTTCTTAACATGACTTATTAAAAGATAGTGTCACACAAAATGAAACAAAATAAGTATTAATTTTTATACAGCAAAGCAAAATATCCAACAAAAATTATCACATTATAATATGTGCATTACATTCTCTGAATTACTGATCCGGCATACAAACCACTCCCATAAACCCTCACCCAACCCCAACCCCCAAATAAAGAAAAAAGAAAGATAAAAAGGAAAGGACAAACACTCATCAGTAAACATAAACAGAGCTTATCAATTAATGCTTTGCAGCATATTGGTTGATTAATGCCAGTGCATTGCTAGTGACCTGAGCAAGATTAGCGATCCGGTTTCTAATCGAAGCCTTAATCCTACCATTTAAAGCCCGACCCGCAAACCCATCGGTACAAGTATTCTCATCGGTGATAGCAGCACTGACCCATGTCTCCACGTTACTAATATGCCACAAGAAATCCTTCCCACGGCTATGGTCCACTTCCTTGAGCTCACTCACCGATTTGCTTAGCCGATCTACACTATCACTTGTCTCCTCTACGCAATCTTTAATTGCTGCGTATTCTCTGGGCTTTAATCCCTTGAATTTCAAGAGCTTGCTTACGAATCCCTTTGCGGATTGGGCCCTGTCCAGGCTCACGGACAAGGCTGTTTTGATTAGCTGTTCTTGGCTGTTCTTTATGGTCTGTGCGTAACCGGAAAGGGAAGCGACGCACAGATCGGGATACGTAGTGGGTTTGCAAGATTTTTTGATGAAACTGGCGGCGGTGTCCGCCGCGCCGGAGAGGTAGAAGAGAGAGAGCACAGCTGCAAGAAATAGAAGCTTTGCTGCGGCCATTTTTGGAAGGATTTGTTTGGTTAATTTGATGCTGTAAAAGAATGGGTACCGTCTTTATAGACACTTTGATTGGTATAGCAAGGAGAGTTGGGTCCCATGGTGGGACCCATTTGCCCATAAAATGTCAGTATTAAGTCCAATATTAGCGATCCATTATATACAACGGGTGTTCGTTTGATTATTAAGTATTTTGGGATAAAATATGAAATTATATTATCTCGCGTTTGATTATAAGTATTAATTAGTCTCGAAAATTATTTCGTACTGAAATAGTGAAATAAGCTATGTCACATAGAAAGTGAGTAACTAATCCTATATGATATTTTTGTCAATATCATCCTACTAACCAACCGGCTCCAATGTGAAAAAATTCTACATTATCAGTCACCTAGAAGTTGGCATGTAACCCTGAAATACTGAAAATTTCATTTGTGAAAAAGTTCAAGTGAAATAATTGTTGTCATTCACAAGTTTTCACTTTTTTTAAAGTGAGTTTATGTTTTAAAAAAACGTTCAAATACTGTTTTTAACTTTAAGTTAAAATATATGTTTTTTTACCTTCAACCAAATATTATTCAAATGCCGACTAAGATAGGTCAAGATGGTGGTCGAGGATTTGGCGTGTTTGCATTAGTACGTAGGGCAGGAAATATTGCAGTGAGAAATGCACTAATCAAGCATGAGTTTAAGGCTAGGTGGGGTGCGATAGTCATAGATATTAATGTCTATGGTAGGGGAAGAATATATATGTATTAATGTGATGTACCCCGCTGGTGCGGTATTAGGCAAAATCTGTTGACAATATGGGCAACTGACAATGACGCCCACGCACATGTAATATCACACCGGAATACAAATTTACAAGTATAACGTGAAATTCACAAATAGTTAACCTGATATTCATAAATGGATATAAAGAGGGGTGGTTCAAAACTTTTAATAAGTCACATATGACAGAATCATGACACATTAACAGTGAATACCAACTTATCTTCATAAATATAACGTAATGTTTTAAATTTATTGAGTTATATCAAGGCAAAAGGTAGTGAAAGCAAGCTTACTTATTGCTTATATGTTGCATCTACATTATTAATTAATGACTAGTAGTTAAAACGCAAGAGTCATCTGATCCCCTATTTAACGAAAAAAGATTTTATCAGTTCATTAAATTGTTTCATTAAGCTTAAAAATACAATATTTTAAAGTACATTTTTACTATTATGCCTACCCATAGCTAATAATGAAGTAAAATCTTTGGAAATTTGGTAACGACAATGAAGATGTTTCTTTTTTATCTTTTCTTCCCTTTTTTGCTTTTTGTTTGACGAGCGGTAAGGAGTCTAATCAGTGTGAAAGGATTTTCCTGAAAGCAGTGGGAACAAAATACTCTTTCTTTACTAAAAAGAAAAAATTACTTTCAATTACTATTGCATTTCACCGCTGATGCTTTTCCCTAAAGTAATTGCTTTCAGTCCACAACTTCACATGTCGGCATTGTCACTATTACTATGTCTTTGTTTGCAAAAATTTAAAAATCAGCATGAACCTATCCCCTATTATGAATTATTATATTATGGTAGTAGATGTCTTATGACTCTCATAGAAGTTATTCTTATTACTCTTTTTTATTATCTCTATAATTTCGACTACTGCAATATTTATAATTGTAAATTTCATACTTTCATAATTTTTCTGCCTTGATCTTTTTCTATGATCTTAAATACTTAATGTCATATTTAAAATATTCTTTTGTATACCTCTACCTCTATGTAATATTATAAATAGATGATAAAAGGTGATATTGTAAAGACTTGAACACTCGAAGAATAAAAAAGTTCCCTCTTCTTCTCTTCATTTATTATATATTTTTTTGTTTCATATTGTTATCATTTGAGCTTAATTACAAATTAACACACGCATTATTTTTATTTTCACTCACACTTCTTATAAGAGACAAACGCCTTCCATGGTAATTATAACTATTTTTGTTGTTTTGCCAAGTGATAAGTTGCATTTGATCTCGCAAGGTGAGCTAGGCAATATCTTCTTAATATTATTACTATACAACATATCTTGGCGTGAATTAGACATAAACAAATAGATTCCTAAGGCACTGCTTCTACCATTATCCTAAGTACCATCTATATTTCATGACTTTTATGCTTACTGATATACCAATTGCAAAAGTGATTTACTAATTTATAATACTTATTTCTCATGATCATGTTGGAGGTATAACTGTATACGAATAAAATTGAGTCCAATGAGCACTCCGATTTTTCGGTGAGGCAAACAGAACAAGGACGTGACTTTAAGGAATCGGAATCAAAATCAAGAGCCTCTCGTATCAGAGCCCGAGCAAAACACCTACCCTCGGAGCCATCAGGACCATATTCCCCGGGTCCGGTTTGAGTCCCAAGACTTCAGAGAGCATTACCAAGCGATCACACATGACTAACAAAGGGCCGTGATATCCGTGCCCAAATGGATATCACGGCGTGAATCTCGGCCCATATCGCAAAAAATTAGTGATTAGCGAAAAAGAAGATTTTTTACCTTTCTTAGAATTGTACCTAGAGTAAAACACTCCTACTATATAAAGGGGAAGCTAATTATTCATTAAACCCATTGTAACACGCATACCAAAGCAATATACTCATGTTCTCTCTATTTTCAAAAGGTATTCAAAGTTCTTGTTTTTGTTCATAAGTGCAAGCTTGGAACTGAAGGCAGGTTCCCTGTAAACCCATTAATCGAGTTGGGACCCATTATCAGTATTGGTTTGGCTACTTATTGTATCTTTTATTAGCTTTATCTAACATCATTAATCACTTGTATTGAATTAATCCATGTATCCTTAAAACCGATAAATTCAATTGTTATCCATTTTTAGGGGGTAAATAGTTTGGCGCCCACCGTGGGGCTAAGGATAATAGTGGTAATTTGATATGCATTTCCATAACACACTCTGTTTTACGCTTGTTCTTTGAGATTTTAATTTCAGGTCAACTTAAGAATGTCAAAATCTCAATCTGCGTACTTGAGCGTTGATGCTGATTCTGGCCACCATGGCGAAAACAAAAATATAGTGCCTAGCCACGAAGTGCCCCCTGTTGACCCCAACGGGGTCCCAGTTGCAGACCCGATCGATGCCAACTCGCATGTGGCCATCGAAGCAAACCTGCCGACCGACCCCGAGAATAGTATTCGCAGAGGGGACCGATCAACAGCTCGGGGCACGTACGACGGTGAAGGCAACAAAATCAATCTGCAGGTGATCTTCGAAATGTTACAAGCTCAACAAGCGGCGATAGCCCAGTAGTAGAACCAAAGTAGTGGCCCCACAAGAGTTGAGCCCGAATCATCCCGAGAAAACACTCGAAGAAATGAACAGGTCACAGGAAGGCTGGATGAAGTTGAGCCTGGGACCAACCCCGAAATAATAAAGATTCTTAAGGAACTGACAAAGCGAGTGGAATAGGGGGAGAAGAAGATTAAAGCCCACGACAAAAAAGTAAAGACCTATAACTCCATAGTTGATCAAATTCCATGAGCACCCCCGTTATTGAAAGGCCTGGATTCAAGAAATTTGTCCAAGAGCCTTTCCTCCCGAGTGCAACACCGAAGTCAATCCCGAAGAAGTTTTGTATGCCCGTAATTCCGAAGTATAACGGAACCACAAATCCACTATCAGTATTGGTTTGGGTACTTACTATATTTTTTATTAACTTTATCTAACGTCATTAATCACTTGTATTGAATTAATTCACGTATCCTTAAAACTGCGTATTCCGGGTACAACCAAATCCGAATGGACTAGGGCGATCAAGAAAAGACTTCCTTTATCACTAAATTCGGAACCTATTAGTATAAAACGCCTAGTAAACAGGATGTTCGAAGAACAAATAGGGAAATCATTGGAAGTTTATATTGACGACATGTTAGTTAAGTCCCTGCGAGCAGAGGACCATTTAAAACATTTGCAGGAAACCTTCGACATACAGAAGAAATACAATATGAAGCTAAACCCGGAGAAATGTACGTTGAGGGTCGGATCCGGAAAGTTCCTTGGATTCATGGTGTCCAACTGAGGGATTGAGATCAATCCCGATAAAATCAAAGCTATAGAAGACATCACCATAGTGGACAGTGCCAAGGCTGTTCAGAGGCTAACCGGGCGCATAGCCGCCCTGGGTCGATTCATATCGAGGTCTTCCGATAAGAACCACCATTTTTTCTCATTATTGAAGAAGAAGAAGAATAACTTTTCCTGGACCCCTGAAAGCCAACAAGCCTTGGAAGAACTCAAGCGGTACCTTTCGAGCCCATCGTTGCTCCATATTCCGAATATTCCGAAGGCGGACGAGCAGTTGTACCTGTACTTAGCGGTATCCGAGGTAGCGGTAAGTGGAGTCTTAGTCTGGGAAGAGGAAGTTATGTAATTTCCAATCTATTATGTTAGTAGAACTCTAGGCGAGGCCGAAACAAGATACCCTCACCTAAAAAAATTGGCGCTCGCTTTGCTAAGCGCCTCCAGAAAGTTAAAGTCGTATTTTCAATGCCAACCCATATACGTCGTAACTTCTTACCCACTAATGAACATAATGCATAAGCCCGAGCTCTCTGGCCCGTTGGCCAAATGGGCCGTAGAATTAGCGAGTACGATATCGAATATCAACCTCGAACTGCCATCAAGTCACAAATTATGGCAGACTTCGCGGCCGACTTTACGCCGGCCTTAATATCCGAAGTTGAAAAAGAATTGTTGCTAAACTCGGGGACTTCCTATGGAATCTGGACCCTCTTTACGGGCGGTGCCTCGAACGCAAAGGGGTCCAGACTCGGCATCGTGTTGAAGCCGCCTATGGGTAACGTAGTTAGGAAATCTATTAGAACTTTGAAATTGACTAACAATGAGGCCGAGTTTAAGGCCATGAATGCAGGTCTCGAATTGGCTAAAAGTCTATGGGCCGAAGTGGTCGAAGCTAAGTGCGACTCCCTCCTTGTGGTAAATCAGGTCAATGGGACGTTCAAAGTAAACGAGGAACAAATGCAAAGGTATTTAGAGAAATTACAGGTAACGCTGCATCGCTTCAAGGAATGGACCCTACAGCACGTACCCCGAGATCAAAATAGGGAATTCGATGCTCTGGCAAACTTGGGGTCATCGGTTGATGATAATCTAAGGACGATCGTACAACTCATGAAATCGGTAGTGGAAGAAGGCCATGCCGAAATAAACTCAACAAGTTTAACTTGGGATTGGAGAAACAAGTATATAGACTACTTGAAAAATGAGAAGTTGCCCTCGGATCCTAAAGAATCGAGAGGTCTACGTACGAAGGTGGCCAGGTTCAGCTTGTCCGAAGGTACTCTGTTCAGAAGAATGTTCGACGGCCCGCTCGCCATATGCTTGGGGTCGGGAGACACCGAATATGTTTTGAGGGAAGTTCACGAAGGCACCTGCGGAAATCATTAGGGGGCAGAATCTTTGGTTCGTAAGATAATCAGAGCCGGCTATTACTAGATCGACATGGACAAAGATGCACGAGACTTTGTACGAAGATGCGACGGATGTCTGAATTATGCACCGATGATCTATTAGCTCGGAAAGCTACTACATTTGGTCTTGTCACCTTGGCTGTTTATGAAGTGGGAAATGAACATTGTTGGTCCCCTACCAGGGGCACCCGGTAAGGCTCAATTCATATTGTTTATGATCGATTACTTTTCTAAGTGGGTCGAAGATCAAGCGTTCGGTAAGGTCCGAGAAATAGAAGCCGTCGACTTCATTTAGGACCACATAATATGCCGGTTCAGAATACCGTCCGAGATAGTGTGTGATAACGAGAAGCAGTTCATCAGCAGCAAGGTAAACAAATTTTTCGAAGACCATAAGATCAAAAAGATCTTTTCAACACCCTATCACCCTAGTGGTAATAGATGGCAGAATCAACAAACAAGACCATACTTCAAAACCTAAAGAAAAGGTTGACTGATGCCAAAAGGAAATAGAAGGAAATTCTGCCCGAAGTCTTTTGGTCATGTCGTAAAACCTCCAAATCTAGTACCGGGACCACTCGGTTTTCATTGGTCAACGGCGCCGAAGCACTAATACCGGTTAAGTGGGAGAATTGAGCCTCAGGTTCCGATATGCGATAGAGGAATCACATGTTGAGGCCATGAGCACGAGCCATGAACTATTGGAAGAAAGGCGCGAGGCTGCCCTAGTCCGGTTAGTCGCCTAGAAGCAGTGGATAGAAAGGTATTACAATTGAAGAGTCATCCTCCAACACTTCACTATCGGGGACTTGGTGTTAAGAAAAGTAACACTGCACACTCGGAACCCGAACGAGGGAAGATGGAGCTGAATTGGGAAGGACCATATCAAGTCATCGGGATTACCGGTAAATGTTCATATAAACTCAAAGCAGAAAATGGTGCACATCTACCAAACAACTGGAACATGACGCACTTAAAGAGGTACTACTACTAAGGTACGACCTTATTCACCTTTTTATAGTATTATGAATCGAACTAACACTTGCAGGAGACAACCAAAGGAGAATGTGACTATTAGGTTTGAAAGCACGCATCACACTCTTTTTTTCTTGAACCGGTTTTTTTCCAAGTGTATTTTCTGACAAGTTTTTTAACAAGGCAACAGTAAATCGTGCTAACTTAGAATTGAAAATCGATTTTAAATTGGAGTCAATGGTCTCATCAACAATATTCGAGCCCTCTCATGATCGACCTCGAATATTGGGGCCATCATACTCGGGTCAGTCTTCTTAGCAAGGAAAGAAGAAAACTTTGTGTTTAACAATCTAGCTTTGGTACTTAGGAATTATTGTAAGGGCCAAACGGTCAAGTGAACCGTGCCAGCGTAGGCCACCTAGCCATAATACAAGCTTTTACACGATTTCGATCTTGTACTTTACATAACAGAAATGAAAGAAAGTTAATACCTTGCTATTACATATTTTTACCTCTTAAAGCATCGAGCCTAAAGGCTAATCCCTACCCGAGGACTATCAAGCCCAAGGGCTACCCCTGTCCGAGCCCAAGGGCTATCCCCACACAGGGACTGTCGTCCGAAATAAGTACGGGCAGCTCGGGTTATCAGAACCCGGAGGCACAAAACCTATTAGGTAGTGCCTAAACCTAAAAGGCTATGGCCGCCCTAAAACAATGGATCGAAGACGTCCGCAGCCCGTAATCAAAACGTAAGGCCTTAAAAAAAAATTCTAAACCTACTAAAAATTTACCCTCAGCAAAGACATCGTCCAAGAACACTTAAGCATCTTGGGAAAACTTCATCTCGAGAAAACTTTCGGTCACTCCGAGTTTCCAAAAGTTTCGAGCACAAATTGTATTGAGGTTAGATTCTGTTCGGACCTCCGAAAAATAAATGACTCATTACCACGTTTGACTCTATGCTAAGGCATTAAAAATATTTGCAATTATGAGAAGATGCTAAAATAGTAGAGACTTGAAATTGCAAAACGGGAAAATTTTATATATTCTGGAATATCTTTACAATGGCCTAACAAAAACGGCCTCGAACTGAATAAAAAATATGTATAGAATACAAAAACTAAAAAATCCTAAAGCATTTACACCTTATCTTCACCGGAGCCCGATTCGTCACCAAAACTATCGGAGCCTTCGGATTCTTCGGAGCCCTCCTCACCTTCGGGTTCAGCTAGCTTCTTTGCCTCGGCCTTAAGTCTTTTTGCCTCCTCGATCTTTGCAGATAGGTCGAAGCCTCGGGCATTGATCTCCTCGAGGGTCTCCCTTCGAGATAGCCGCCTCACATACTCAACAGTGGTTTTCAGGCGAGCCTCGACTACTTCGACATCGACCTTGTATTGAGCCACCATCTCGTCAGCATCGGCCAAGGTTATCTCCAACTTGGACCTCGTTACTTCTAGCTCTTTACCAAGAGCATCCCGTTCAGCGATGGCTGAGCCCAGTTGTGTTCGGAGATCCTCATTTTTCTGAGTTTGTTTATTAGCTTTCTCCATCGCCACCCGAAGTTGAACTACTACCAAAGAAAATTTGGCTTGGGCGGTCTCCTTCTCCGAGGCCAGTAGATCCATTTTTCTTTTCCACCCATCGACCATTACTTGGATCTCGTCCATCTCCTTTCGGAATTGGTCAATCTGGTTGTTCTTCTGCTGGACCTGCGAGGTATTGTCTTTAGCCACTGCGATCGAATCCTCGTTTCCAACTTCAAAAACCTTTACCTTTTCAACCAAGTCGACATGCTCCCTCCTTAGGACTGATGCTTCTTTCTGAGCCCCATCCAGCTCGGCCTGAAGGTTCTTAATGACACCTTCTTGTTGCTCGCTGAGAAGCTTGTACATATCCCTTTTCTGGACAAGCTCCTTGGGCTCAAGCTCAAGCTGATCGACCTCGACCCGATGCCGTAGGGAACTCTCGTGATGAAGTACTGAGACCTACAAAAAGATGAAAATGTGAGAAATATCAAAACCTAAGAAAAGTTCGATGGAAAGTAATGATGCCTCACCCGGCTCAGCGCCTACTGCGCCTCATTGAAAAGGCACGACACGTTTACCTTATTCATTTTTGCCTGGTCCTCCTCAGTCACCAGGCATCGGAGGTAGCTAGCTATCCCCAGAGGAGCAGACAAACCCGGGCATCCTCCGGGACGGTCAGAATAACCGATCTCTTGCGACCGGGGTCCACACTCAGAGCAGGGAACTGGTTGTTCAATTTCGGGCTCGAACTTAGCCCGCCAGCTTCCAAGGGTGTGTCCTTCTTCGGGACTTCCAGGTCGCCCAGCCCAGAGAAATCTTCCAAAGCAAACGAATCCACACCATCGAAAAAGTAGTGAAGGGGATCGTCCGCACCATGAACCCCTCCATTGGACTTCTCCTTTCTTGCTTGGGCCCCTTCGAGCATGGACTTAGAGTTGGAGGGCATCCCCGAAATCTTATTGTACCGGGCTCTTACTTTAGAGCGGAGCCGGCGTCCTGGGGAGTCCGACCCCGGGTCTCCACATCGATCTCTTGAGTCTGAGGGGGGTCGACCTCACAAGTCTCTCCCTCGGATTCCTCCTGCTCCCCGGGAAAGATCGTCTCGTGGATAACAAAAATAAGCTCATCCTCTGACTCATCCCTGAGCCGGAGGAAAGAGTCGGAGTCCGGCACCGGAGAGCTAGAGCTCCTCTTGGGCTTGCGGGCCACCCTCTTCTTTGGTTTCTTCACCTCGAAGACCAGGGAGTCCGGAGGTTTTCTCTTCCTTTCCTTCTTTACCTCCATGGCAGCCCGGGGCTGCCTGCAACGGAGGAATCAACGAACAAGGACACGTCCTCGTCCCCTTCCAAAGGCCTAAGTTTGGTGGTCTTAGGAAAACCTACAACAGCAGAGGAAAAAGAAAGTCAGTATGTTTAAAGATAAAGAGCATGGTATTAACTATTCTGAAAGAGGCCTTACCATGAGAACGAGCCTCCTACCGGCTCTTCGAGAGCTTGCGCTATGTGCGCTCGAAGTATGTCATCTGAGTAAGGATGCCCTCGATCCATTTCTTTAGCTGCGGGACCGCATTCGGAACTCGGGCGACAGCTGCATAACCACAAGTAAGAATGAGAAGAAAGAAATTAAAGGAATAGAAAATATTTGACGCTTAAAGAGAAATTGCACTTACGAGATGCGTTCCAATTCTTATGGAATGGCATGTACTCGAAGGGAATCAAGTCTTCGGTCTTCATCCGAACGAAGCGTCCCTGCCAGCCCAGTCCTCATTGATACTCGACAAAGGGGCCTTGCTAGCCCGGCGAGTAAGCTTGATCAATCCGCCTCCGGGGACTGTATAATCGAAGTAGATGATCGATCGTGAACCGACGAGACTCGATCTTGTTCACGAAGTAGCGGAGGAGGTTCACGATCTTCCATAATGATGGGTGTATTTGCCCGTGGCACACCTCGTACCTCTTGCAAAAGTCCAGAACAATCGGGTCCAGGGGTCTCGTGTGAAGGGGTAAGTGTAAACACTTAAGTACCCCTCTGCATGGGTAGTAATGGCGTCCTCGGGCCCGGGACTATGAAATCCTTGCCTTATCAATTGCAGTCCTTTCGAACTATAGGAAGAACGTCTTCGGTCATAGAGCATATGTACCTTGATGCTCCTTCACCCCGGTCCTATTTGCGTGAGGGTTTCTCGTCCTTAAAATCATCTGTAATTGAGCAACCCCTGGGAATGAACACTTTCAAGGGAGGCTCAGGGGCCGATTCGTCGGCAAGCCACCTCGGGAGAAGATGTTTCGAGGGAAAATACTTTAGGAGCAACCGCCTCAGTACCGGCAGCCGGTTGGGAAGATGAGGAGGCAACTTGTTGAGGAATAGATTTGGATGCTTTAGCCATTGTTATTTGGGAAGATTTGAAAATTTGAAGAAAGAATGCGAAGTTTTGAAAGAACGAGTTTTGAAGATGAAGAACAGAGTATGAAGATTTGAAGGAAATCTGGGTAAAAACCTGGAAATCACTATAAAAATTGAAGAACAAGGATGACAGCATGAAGGTTTGAAAGAGGTTTGATGATAGCTGAAAGCTCGAAGAGTAATAGCTTGGTCGAAAAGTAGAAAAAGAACAAAGGGTGGAATCTTTTATCGGGAAACAGGCGACGCTTCGCATTCAGGGGCAACTAGCCGATGAGCGACACGTGTTCGAAGTCAGAACGACACGACTGATGGGACATTTTGGCTTCTTCGTTGCAGCGTACGAAGGAAGGAATCGGAGAACATTTGTCGTTTCCCATAGTTTCGGCAAAAATACTCTTTGAGAAACGAGGGGGCTATCTGTGTACGAGTAAAATTGAGTCCAATGAGCACAATTTTCCAGTGAGGCAAATGGAGCAGGGACGTGACTGTAAGGAATCGGAATCAAAATCAGGAGCCTCTCGTATCAGGGCCCGAGCAAAACACCTACCCTCGGAGTCATCGGGATAACATCCCTCGGGTCCAGTTCGAGTCCCAAGACATCGGAGAGCATTACCAAGCGACATAAACATGCTATAGCTACGTACGGACATAAGATCCTAAGTCTACCCGGACATAAACATGCTATAGCTACGTACGAACTCTGGTCACCTCGTATGTACGTAGCACCCATAACTAGTTGCACTTAACAATAATTATCACCTAGGGGGTAGATCACAAGGTTAGACAGGAGACTTACCTCGCTCCGAAGTTCCAAAACTAGCTCCAAGGCCTCTCTAACACCTCAAACCAAAGCCCGTCGATCCAAAACTATTCAAACAATGTGAAAACCAATCAAAAGGTACTCTAATACCCATAATTAATCAATTTAAACAGTTCCCAACTCCGCCTCGAAAAGTCTATAAAAACCAACCATCGGCCCACGTGCCCGGATTCCGAAAATTTTCAAAAATAAACTTTACCCATAACATTACGAACTCAAATATATGATTTATTCCCAGTTTCATGTCCAATTTCGTGACCAAAATCCAAAAATATCAATTTCTAGATTTCTTTCAAAATCCCACAATTTCTACATATTTTCCTTAAATCCACATATAACCCATGTATTCCACTAACATAATGTGGGAGTTACTTACCTTGCGTTAGATGATGAAAATCCCCCTTTGAAGAGCTCCAAATATCGCCCAAGCCGTGTGAAAAATGGGGAAAATGAACCAAAACCTCGATTTAAAACAAGTCTGCCAGCTACTTTCCTCTTCGCGCTCGCGTTACCTATGCCGCATTCGCGATGCCTCCAGGTCATGATGCTTCATGTTCGCGGTCACACAGCTGCGTTCGCGAAGGCTTAACGCTTCCAGGCCCCCAGCTCCCTTCCTTCTTTGTGTTCGCGACCTCTGTATCGCGTTCGCATAAGTCGCTCCAGTCCTCTTCCACGTTCGCGACCCCTGTGTCGCATTCGCGTAGAATAAAATCCATTGGCCCAAAATTCTTCTTCATGAACGCATGAGGCCCTTGGCGTTCGCGAAGGACAACACTAGAAACCAGCACCAACAGTTGCAAAATAGAGGAAAATGGCCTGAAACCACTATAAATCACACCCGAGGCCCCCGGGACCTCGTCAAATCACATCAACAAGTCCCAAAACATAATATGAAACTGCTCAAGGCCTCAAATCACATCAAAAAATGCTAAAATCACGTATCGCACCCCAATTCAAGCTAGGTGAGCTTTAGAACTTCAAACCTCCACATTCGACGCTGAAACCTATCAAATCAAGTCCGATTGACCTCAAATTTTGCATACAAGTCATAATTGACATCACAGACCTACTCCCACTTCCCAAATTGGAATATGACCCCGATATCAAAAAGTCCACTCCGGTAAAACTTCCCAAAATTCATCTAATTTTCAACTTACGCCAATTGATGCTGAAAAGTCCTACGGACTTCCAAATCAACATCCGGACACGCTCCTAAGACCAAAATCACCATACAAAACCATTCTCATGCTCGGAATTCCAAACGGACATCAATAACATCAAAATCCACTTCAACCTAAACTTAGGAAATTCTTAAACATTCAAAATGCCAACCTTCTATAATAAGCGCCGAAATACTCTCAGGTGATCCGATACTCAACCTGAACATACGCTCAAGTCAGAAATCATCATATGAACCTATTGGAATTTTCAAATCCCAATTTCGAGGTCGTTTATTCAAAAGTCAAACCTTAGTCGATTCTTCCAACTTAAAACTTATGAAATTAGAATTTTCTTTCCAATTCAACTCCAAACTTCATGAAATTCAATTCGGACCACACATACATGTCATAATACCTGAAGTGAAGCTACTGAAGGCCCTAAACCGCCGAACGACACGCTAGAGCTCAAAACGACCGGTCAGATCGTTACAAATGGCTGATGAAAAGCTCCCCTTGAAGCTCTCCAAAAATTGCCCAAGCCAAGAGAGAATGAAAGAAAATGGGCCAAACTCCTTTTTTCTAAATATCCACATTGCCTAGAAAATTCTGGTTATGCGGTCCAGAAGGTCGCTTCTGCAGCTTCAAATCTCGCCCCTACGAGAACCCAGGCCAGGTCGTTGGCTGCTTCTGCGGCCCTGATGCACATCTACGCCCCCGCGTCTGCGCTGCCCCACTCCGCAGGTGCAGTCCCGCTTCTGCGGCGAAATGACCGCATCTATAGTCCCAGCACTACCCAACTAAAATCCGCTCCTGCGCTTGCCTGGCTGTTTTTGCAGCATCGCACCTGCGGCCCTTTTTCTGTAGGTGCGATTGCACCAGTACTCAGGCCCTTCAGCAATACAACAAAGCTCCAAAGTGATCTGCGACTCGTCCGAAACACACCCAAGGCCCCCGGGACCCCGTTTGAACTTACCAACAAGTTCCATAACATAACACGGACCTACGCAGGGTCTCAAATCACACCAAACAACATCAAATTTTCGAATCGATGATCGAAACCTTTCTTTAAACTTTTAAAATTCACGCATTTGAATCATACCAAAATATTCCGGAATGACGCGAAACTTTGCGTACAAGTCATAAATCACAATACCAACTATTCCAAGGCTCGAAATCTCAAACGGACATCAATAACACCAAAGTCCACCGTAAACCAAGCTTAGAAAATTCTAAAACCTTCAAAATGCCAACTTTCCACAATACGCGCCGAAATACTCCAGGATGATCCGATACTCAACCCAAATATGCGTCCAAGTCCGAAATCATCATACAATTCTGAGGTCTTTTACTCAAACGTCATACCTTAGTCAATTCTTCCAACTTAAAGCTTCCCGAAATCATAATTTTCTTTCTAAATCAACTCTAAACTTCCTGAAATTCAATGCCGACCACGCGTACAAGTCATAATACCTTAAGTGAAGCTACTCAAGGCTTCAAACTGCCGGACGACGTGCTAGAGCTCAAAACTACCGGTAGGCTCGTTACAAGTAGTTAATGATAAGGGTAAAACAAGAAAAGAGATTGTATTTCTTTTGATTTGGTAAAATGGACAAGTAAAAATAAAATATATTATTATATAATAAATAAGTAAAAGTGAATGGAGGAAGTAAAATTTAATCTTTTCTTTAAAAAAAAAGTTATATAATTCTAGAAGGTTGCTCTCATTCAATACAAATCTTGAATTCCAAAAAGTAAAGTTTCTTAAATTTAGGGATGAATAATTCTTTGAAACACATGTTGATCTTTGTTGATTGTCTATTTCTTCTGAAAGTTTAAACTTTTAAGGAAGCATACTCTTATTTGTTTAATTACAAAAATATTAAGTTGATTCGATCAATTTTGGGTTAATTATGTGTTTGGTTTATAAATAATAAATAACGATAATAAAATTGAAATGGTTGAATCCAGTTTAATTTTATACTAGTGTACTTTGCCCACGCTTCGCACGGTTATCAAAATTTAAAATATAGTTAAATATTATCAATATTTAAATAAAAAAACTAATCTATTATTTTTAATATCTTTTTATCTTTTTATAATAGCTTGAATAAAATTCTTTAACAAAAAGCAATATGTGAGAAACATTCCAAGTTAATAGAAATGACAGAGAATGAGTTCCAAACCTGTTGTAACAATCAAAAGTGTCACATCAGAAACAAATTACAACGATGCCTTCTCCATAATCCAAAGTGAATGTTTGCCTTTCTCATCATCGAGTAAATTTTACACAAATTTATTGTTAGACAATTACCCAATTTATGAGAAAACTACTGTTATTTTTTGAAAACTTTGCTCTTTAATTGCAATTTTTACTATTCTACATTATTGTAACCCCTTTTACTATAAATTGGTTCGATCCAAAAAGTCGAGTTTTTCCCTCCTCATGTGGTCGGCCTTCTTATCAGTGTGTTTTCTTTCATTTGACGGAATATATCAATACATAATTTTAAAAATTATTTATGCGTCCAGGTCAATTAGAGGCTAGACAGATCAATTAAAGGCTAGACTTTCTTCTCCCTACCTTTTAGCCTTCTAGACCCCTGGAAAAAAAATAAAGAAAATTAAAATCAAAAAGAAAAAAGAAAAATTGAGCCATCTTTCTCTCGAGAGAGAATGTACCAATTGTCTTTCATTATATTTATTCCTTTTATTCTCCTTTCACTTTGCAATTAACTATTAGAATAATAATGTAGAACATGATTAAATCTATAATTAGGAAAATAAGAAAAAGATAAGTGTTGTGTAGTATTTTCTCATCTGTTGTATGCTTATAGACTTGTAGTTGTCTTGTTAACTGTCTTCTCTGTTCTCGTAGTTTCTTTTCCGGTTGTTCTCGCACCATAAATTAGCACAAAGAATTATGAATTCTCATTCTTTAATGAAATGAAAAAAGAGAAAAATAAGACGACTATAATTTTCTTCACGTGTGTAACTTACCTAGATGAAATATTAAGAGAAAATAAAATGTCATACTCTAGCACGCATTAGACAGCATTTTAACCCGCTTATAAGAATAAAACAAAATTAGAGGAAAAGTAAAAACAGAAAAAGGAGAAAAAAATTATGAAATCAGAAATAAAAATTCTAAGATGACGAATATGAATTATCAAAGAGATTTCTTACCTTGAAATCGCATTATACTAATTCTTTTCTTTTGGTTGGGACATCATATAACTTACCTTATTCTCATCGCCCAATGTAATTTATTTCAGCTTCTTTTTTTTTTCATAATTATCCTCCTATTTTATCTTTGTACTAAATTGTCCTTCAGATATTTTACCAAACATTTCAACGAATTTAAAATATGGTCTACAAAAAATCCTATATGTGTGTAGGCCTTCTATTCGCTATTAGCAGTTAACTAATTAACTAACCATCCTTCATAATTTAATTAGTTTCTAACATATATTCTATAGTTTTAATGTGTGTATAGAAAGTGTGATGGAAAGGGAACATACTTGTTAAAGCAATTCAGTATAAGTATTGACTAATTGAGAGCGTTCACAAACGTTCAAATATATGTGGCCACTGTGTTACTTTAGTCTTGGGGGAAGAAACGGTTGTAACTCTAGTAGTAATGACCGTTGGAGTTATGTTTCATCACTGAAGGGACATGACTTTTGAACTTAGTAACATAAATTGGAATGACAAAAATTTGAGAGGAAACAAATGGAAAAGGTTATGGAAAAGATAAAATCAATTCGTGATCAATGAGACTTACCATATAACTGGAAGAATCCACAGTTATGCATGCATATATAGATAGATGGATGGACTGATTTTTTTGTTGTTGTAATGACTCACTTTATTTCCCCGAGCTATTTCATTATTTATGTTGTGTGAAATTAAGTCGAGTTAAATGTACTCGAAGTGATTGAAAGAATATGAGACAAATGGTCTCATTTAAGAAGGTCTAAGTCGCTAAAGTCAACCATGGATTTGACTTTTGAGTTAGAAGGCTCGGATTTGAATTCCGACGACTCGACTAGCTTCGGGAGAGAATATATGACTTAGACGAGTGACCGGAATAAATTTAATAGACCTCGAACAGCATGAGAATTGAATCGAGGAAGTTCGGAATACCGGTTGATAGGTCGAATTTTGATCCGTAAGTCGGAATGAAATTCCAAAAGTTGCTGTAGGTTCCTTATGTGATTTTGAACTTGCGTGCAAATTTTCAGACCATTCGGACATCGTTTGGTCGGGTTCGGATCGAAGGATCGAATTGAGGATCCTTGAAGTTCATAGGATTGCTTTCGATGCAAAT
>MCJB01036505.1:1826-36110 GCA_002018475.1 Nicotiana obtusifolia
GCTGTTGAAATTGTTGACTTCCTTTATCCATTATTTGTTTTTGTTCTTGTCGAATAAATTCACGAATATTTGGATCACCAATAGAATCTAAATTCGACAATAAAATTTTATTTTCTTCTTTAAATTCTTTTAGTTTCAAAGCTCTATCTTTCATCTCCAAATCTCGTTGCCTGTCTGCACCTGACTTTGCCAACAACTCAACAAGTCGATTATTTTCTGATTGGACCATTTGCATAGCAGATGAAAAACCTTCTTCGATTTTTCTCTTCAATTTTGCTTTCTTCACCCCAATAGGTCGTTGTGATGATGTGGAATCACCTGCAACATCCTCATTCAAATTTAGTGAAAATGATGATAAGTTAGGAGATGATACTAGAGGTGAATTAGGAGTAGCAGTCTCAGACTCCGATGATATATAAGAAGAGCCTTGCTTTCGAACTTTTTTACTTCCAGCATCGACATCTTTAAACTTCTCAAAATCCTTCATTATTTCCCACACATGATCAAATTTAAAACCTTTTTTGTAGTTCGGATCTTGCATAAGTAAACATTTTTGCTTGATTAATCTGCAATATTTTAAGAAAAAATTGAAGGGAACAAAGATGCTCATTTTGCACTTCGTAATGCATTAATAGAGCATTTACGAGAGCAACGTACTAATCATGGGAGTTGAATATTTATGTAGAAATTAAAATAAATTCTACCTTAATGTAATAGTATTTATTAATAATATTTATTTAATTATATTTATCAATGATTTCACTTTTATTTGAATTATCCATTAATATGTATAACGTATAATATTTGCCTATAATTTATATTATTTAAAATTTTATGGTATAAAATAATTTTATATTAAATGATTATATAACAAAGGATTATGAATTACATGGGATGGATATGTAAAAAAGAAAAAAAAAAGAATTTTTTTTCTGAAATTACAAAATAAAATTTAAGTAAAAAAAAAAATATAATATAAAAGAGAGAGAATAATATAAAAGAAATATTCTTTTTTGGTGCAAAAAATGATGCAATGAGTTGGAGTTAATTTGCACCATTTTGGCAAAAAAAATGGTGCAGTGGGTTGGAGATGCCCTGAGAAATCAAATAAATGAACTGCTTGTTTGGATAGTTGTTACCTATTGTATTGTATCGTATTGTTATTTTAAATATAATATTTATTTTGGTTATTACTTATATTTTACTGTAACGTATCGTTAAATTTGTCAGTATATAACAATGAAAGTGTCACTTTATGTAACAATGGATTTGGTGTGGTGGCGTCGTTACCTTATTTTTTTCCCCTCATTTTGCCCTTCTTTACTATTAAATAAACATATTTTATCTTTTACCCTACTTTTTTATATAATAATTCTATTTCTTCATATTTTTGGTGCGTGACATCATGAAACGACGACAAACAGTCAAACATTATATTCATCAAACAATACAATATAATACAGTACAATATAATACGACACATTATGAAACGACACGTAACAACCATCCAAACAATTTGTAAAGCTTGCATTTGCTCTGGAGTTCATTTTCTCACTAAGGTTGCTAATGGACTTTACTGAAGCAACCTGTTATGGTTTTTTCAGACTTCACAATTTAATAAATTTTATTCATTTATTATTTAACTACCAGTGAATGAGTTCTAGAGTTCAAAAATAAATGAAACAAATTTTTCCACTTGTGTGAGACTTAAGAATAAAAATTTTCTAATTGTTCTACCAGTCAAAATAAAATAAATCCTGAGAAGAAAATTGATGTAGTGGTGTACTTGATGGAGTAAAATAGAGCCTCTAAACTTGATTCTTCAATAAAAGATTTCCCCTAAAATCAGCCACAAGTAATTGTCCCCAAAAGCCAGTAAAACCGCCCAAAAAACTCTCAAAATTCTGCCGTAAAGTCGGTCAAAAATTTGGAGATGCACATCACAGCAGCCCAAAAGGCCACATTTGCAAATTGCTTAACATTCTCATAATTTTGTCGAAATAGCACCCACTGGTCATTTTCCGGTCATGTATTTGAAAAATAGCGATGTTTCTAGAGTTTAAATTCTACAATTATACTAGAGTTTTACTTAAAGAATTTGAAACTCCAGAAAAATAGCTAAAATTTCAATACAACTTTTATATAACTTGTATGCAATTATGTTAGTTGTATATATTTTAATGCCGTTTATACAACCGATATACAAAATATATAATTTATTTATGTCGTCTTCTTCTTCTTCTTTTTCGACGAGTTTCAATATGAAATTACAACCAAAGCCAACTCGAATCTTCAAAAAATCTCTCAAAATTAAAATATAAACTCCAAAGAATATTTTCAATCATTTGCATCAATACCCAATCCAAATAAGTAATAATTTCGTAAAATCTGATTTTCGAAATCAAAGTTTCGAAACTTTATAATAGCTGTTAATAGAGTCTTAATGGATTAACAGGATTTTCAATTCAATCTGCTCGCTTCTAATTTGGAAACTAACTGAAAAAGTTTTTGGTAGTAGAACTAGCATTCTCTATAAAAATCCAAGACGAAATTTTTCCTATGAGAAGCACAACCTCTTCGTTTTCTGTGTAGGTAGTCTTTTCGCAATCTAATGTTCTTTCTGTACATGAATCCTAGAAAGTAGAAATCCCTACGCCCTTTACAACGTTACTAATTTGAGGTTCATACGAAGGCTGAATAATGGAGACTAGCTAGTATTGGTTCGCGGGTTTGATACAATATATGTTGAGATTTTAGTGGAGAAGAAATTCAGTAAATTATTACTAATTTGTATATAATTGATAATTTGTATATGAGAATGTAATTAAGTGATAACTTCTCTATCAGGGATAAAGAAATTTATAATTTAGTATAGTTAGATAAATGTTTTTTTGTTCTACAATTATTCTAGAGTTATACTTAATTATAGATTTTGAAACTCCGGGATAATAACTAGCTTTTAATTACAGAAGTTGAGAAGTGGCTTTTTATGGGCGAAAGCCAATACTTGAGCTATAAGTGTATTAGATGCAGAATTGACTTCATTGAAGAAAAAACTATAACTGAGAAGGTCTTGTGTATTAGACAAAATTAGAATGTCAGCTTAATTCTGTTTGGCTCACTTATTTGTGCATAGATTTTTTTATCAAGCTAAGTGTGTCTAAGTCGATACTCATGTACTATGTTGACTCTTCTTTGCTTGTCTAGAATTACCCCCTGCTTGTGTAATATGTATGGTACTTCTTAACTTGAAGAAATTTTTAACTTTTTGTTTTGGAGCCACTTTCACAAAATCCATATGCTTGGATATAAAACTCCGAGGTACGATTGCCTGACCAGAATCTTCCACCAACAAGTCACAAGTCCAACTCTAGCCAATTTTAAGTGCAGAAAAACATTCTATTTGAATTGTTCCTAGTTTTGAAATAATCTTCAACTAACAAGTAACAAGTTGAACTCTAGCCAATTTTAAGTGCGGAAAAATTTGTTGTTTGAATTAGTCGTAAGCTTTTAAAAGGAGCACTTGCTATCAACTTAGATTTTCCTTGTGTAAATTATTTTGAACAACTAACAACGACAACATATCTAGAACATCTAATTAATTTGATGCTCTTAGAGGGATGTCCTATATTTCATCTGTGTAAGCTTCATCATATGTGAGCGACATTCTTTGTTTCTGACCTAGATAAAGGAATAGATTTTTGATAGGTTGACGACCAAGGTAAACTTAGTTAATTTCTGAAAAATCTCTACAATATTGAATGTGTTTAAACTCGAAATGCGGTCTTTACATGATATCCTCGACCAGCAGAATTCGTTAAACATCGGAAAAAGTCGTTAAATGAGCAGGATAAATGATTAAAATATGAATCATCTTATTTGACCCTCATTATTGTACTTAGGGGTGTACATGGATCGGATTGGTTCGATTTTTATCAAAACCAAATCAAACTTACTATATCGGTTTGGATTGATTCGGTTTTGTCGGTTTTTTCGGGTTTTTGTTACATTAATATTATTTCAATCTTAATTTGTTTAAGTTATATATAAAGTTTTGATAAGTGAATATATGTTTAGCAAAGATTGAAAAAACTGACAAACATATGATCTATTAAAATAATCTTATGGGAGAATATTTTGAATAACATGTGATAGTTACTTTTTTAATCGTCTAATAATTTTTCGTTGATGTATGCTTTCAAGATTAATCGATCGAAATTAATAATTAAAACATAAAAATCAATATGAAACCTAAATAATGATATGTTCTATTTAATTTTAAAATTATTAAAATACCATTTCAAATTTGAAAAAAATATAAGATTTAACATATCTTGACATATGAATATGAAAGAACAAAGTGATTGGCGCATTTCAATAACACTTGACAAGAAAGTGATGATACAACCCATTATTTAAAGTAAATAAAAATGATGCACTTCATAGATATATTAAATATCACATTCCATGGGAGGATCCCAAATATTTAAGATATATTTTTTAAAGAAAATTCTATTTAAAGTCTTAAAAGTATATATAAAAATTATATATTTATATGTCGGTTTGATTTGAATTTTTTTACTCAATGCTAAACCAAATCACATTAAACTTAATCGAATTTTTTTATCGATTTGGTTTGACTTTTCGATTTGATGCGGTTTTCCCGTTCCATTTGAACACTCCTAATTGTACTTTTTGAAAAAATGAAAAACGTAAGAAAAATGAGAAAAGATGATCATCTTCAACTTATCAAAGATAAAGGAAAATAAAAAAGATGGTCTTCAACCTTCGTCATCCAAGGCAACTGAACTCTTTAGTTCCAACTTCCAATTGGGCTACCCCAGTTCTCCATTAAAAGGTTGCTTTTTCTTTTGTTTTATTCAATTTATTTTCTTTAATTTTGTTATCAAATTTGCCGTTGTGAACCTAAAAAATGGAGGGTATTTTGGTTAATTTACTATCGGTAGCTACACTATTAACTTTATTGAGAACTATTCGTCACTTGGTGTTTGCACAAAATTATTGAAGGAAAAACATGTACCTATTATATTTTTTAAATTTGAAGAGATGGTGGCGCTTGCTTCAAAAATTTTTAGAAGTTACAACCAGCCGTTTTTTAATTAATACATACAATTAAACGCATGATAAATTTAATACCAAATTCTCCTGGGTTAACCAACCTAATCGAAAGATGTTCATGGATGTAGCATAAAACATGCATGCAAGTGTCATTTTTCTGGTTTGGAGTATCCCTATCCCTTGCTCGGTGTCATTTTTATGCTCGACTAGAAACATCAATTATACTTCACAACACCCAGAAAACAAGCATTCATTCGAAAGGTGGCATTCAGGAATAAGGAAATAGCAAGCTTTTATCAAAATGCTCCATGGACTCTGCCCTAATTTCCTTCCTGGTCCCTCAGATGTCACTGTTAGAGAAGAATATAGTCCACCAACGGCACCTTTTCCTAATAAAGTAGTCTCAACAATTAAAAAACGTGTCAACTCCCACAGGCAATTCTCAGAGGGTAACCTCGCAAAACACCACCATGTTAGAACATTATACCAACCTTTTCCCTGCTCACCTTACCTTCAGCAAATTCAGATCTTTCTGAAATTTTCTAAGATAAATGTTACCCATGAACTCAAATATATAATTCTCATTCAATTTTATAATCTTTTTCGTGGTTAAATCTCATTTTTATTAAAACTTAAAATTTTCAATAATCTTCTAAAATTTCCACATTTTACATGTTAAAATCTACCTGTAATCTATGTATTAAACTTACATTGGGTAGAAATTACTTACTTGGCCCTCGACCCTATGTGAATGTGATAGGACTCCTGCGAATGCGAAGCACAAAATCACCCAGTCCCCAGTTCCTTCTTCGCGATCGCGAGGATTCCTTCACGTTCGCAAAGAAGGAAAGCAGATAAGAAATTTCTGGTGTTTCCAACTTAGCTCTGGGCGGTCCAAAATACACCCAAGCCGCCCAGGACTCCGTCCAAACACATCCACAAGTCCATAAATATATTACGGATATGCTCGGACTCTCGGAACACGTAAAACAACAACGAAACTAAGAACCGCTCCCCAGAACCAAATTGAATCAACTTATGAACTTCAAATTTCTTAACTAGCCCCGAACGCGTTGAAACATACTTAGACTACTCAGAATGACGTCAAATTTTGCACGCAAGTCTTAAATCACCATACGGAACTATTCCTAGGCTTGGAATACCAAACAGACCTCGATCATACCAAAACCTACTCCAAACCAAACTTAAAGAAATTGAAAACCTTTAATGCGCCAACTTTCAATATTAAGCGCCGAAATGCTCCCGGGTTATCCGAAACCCGATTCGAACATACGACCAAGTTCAAAATCAACATACAAACCTATTGGGACCGTCAAATCCCGATTCCGAGGTCGTTTACGCAAAACGTTGATTCAAGTCAACCCTAACCATTATAAGCCACTATTAAGGAACAAAGTGTTTCGATTTCAACCCGAACCATTCCAAACTCGAACTAACCATCCCCGCAATCTATAAAATAGTAAAAGCATATACGGGGAGTCTTAATTAGGGGAATGGGGATCTAGAAAGCGAAACGACCGGTCGGGTCGTTACATTCTCTACCTCTTAAACAAACATTCGTACTCGAACAGGTCTAGGATCATACCTGGAGTGCTGAATAGGTGTGGGTATCTGCTCTGCATGTCCTCCTCGGTCTCCCAAGTCGCCTCATCGGCTGGTTAACCTCTCCATTGAACCTTTACCGCAAAAATCTTTTTGGACCTCAATTAGCGAACCTGCCTGTCAACAATGGCAACTAGCTCCTCCTCATAACCAAGGCTCTCATCTAGCTGAACCGTGTTGTAGTCTAACACGTGCAACCTATCGGCATGATACTTCCGGAGCATAGACACGTGGAAACCCGGATGAACTCCCGATAGACTGGGAGGTAAAGCAAGCTCATAAGCAACCTCCCCAACTCGCCTCAACACCTCAAATGGACCTATAAACCTTGAGCTCAACTTGCCCTTCTTCCCAAACCTCATGATTCCCTTCATCGGTGAGACTTTCAAGAGAACCTTCTCGCCCGCCATAAATGATAAATCACGTGCCTTTTGATCGGGGTAAATCTTCTGTCTGGATTGTGCTGTGCGAAGTCGCTCCTGAATCAACTTTACCTTTTTCAAGACATCTCTCACCAAATCAGTACCATATAACTTAGCCTCGCCGAGCTCAAACCATCCGATGGGCGAATGACATCGCCGACCATACAAAGCCTCAAATGGAGCTATCTCGATGTTGAACTGATAACTATTGTTGTAAGCAAACTCGGACAAGGGCAAGAATCTATCCCACTAACCTCCAAAGTCAATGACACATGCTCTGAACATATCCTCCAAGATCTGAACCGTCTGCTCCGGCTATTCGTCGGTCTGCGAATGAAAGGCCGTGCTGAGCTCTACCCAGGTACCCAACTCGTTCTAAACTGCTATCCAGAAGTGGGAAGTGAACTGAGGGCCTCTATCTGAAATGATGAAAACAGGCACACCATGCAACCGAACAATCTCCTGAATGTAAATCTGGGTTAATCTCTCTGAATACTTAGTCAGAACCGGAATAAAGTGTGCCAACTTGGTCAACCTGTCTACAATGACCCAAACTGCTTCAAACTTCCTCAAAGTCAGCAGCAGCCCAACTACGAAGTCCATAGTAATGCGCTCCTATTTCCACTCAAGTATAACCATCTACTAAAGTAGGCCAACTGGCCTCTGGTACTCATACTTGACCTGCTGGCAATTTAGACATCCCGCCACATACTCAACTATGTCCTTCTTCATCCACAGCCACCAATAACGTTGCCTCAGGTCGCGATACATCTTCGTATCCCCTGGATGAATAGAATACCGAGAACTGTGTGCCTTCTCTAAAATCTTCTCCCTCAAGCCATTAACATTAGGAACATATATGCGATCCTGGAGCCGCGAAAAACCATCCTCACCAATATCAACCTCCTTGGAACCACCCTGTAGTACTGTTTCTCTGAGAACCAACAAGTGCAGATCGTCGAACTGACGAGCCTGGATCTGCTCGAATAATGAAGATTGAGTGACGAAACATGAATGAGCTCGACTAGGCTCTAAAATATCCAACCTCACAAGTCTGTTAGCCAAGAATTTAATAATTTCCAAAGCTAATGGCCTCCCCTCTGCTGGAATGAATGCCAAACTACCCATACTCTCAACCTTTCTGCCCAAGGCATCCGCAACCACATTCGCTTTTCCCGGATGATAAAGGATGGTAATATCATAGTCCTTTAGTAGCTCAAGCCACCTGCGTTGCCTCAAATTGAGATCTCTCTGCTTGAATAAATGCTGCAAGCTGCGATGATCAGTGTAAACCTCGCAGAACACCCCATAAAGATAATGCCTCAAGATCTTGTGAGCATGAACTATCGTGGCCAACTCCAAATCATGTACGGGATAATTCTTCTCGTGGGGCTTCAGCTGACGGGAAGCATATGCAATAACTCGCCCCTCCTGCATCAATACACAACCCAGGCCAACGTGTGAAGCTAACCGGAAGGCAACACTAACATTGGTGCTGTAGTCAATGCATTCTTGAGCTTCTAAAAGCTTGCCTTGCAATCATCAGACCATCAGAACGGAGCACCCTTCTGGGTCAATCTAGTTAAAGGTGTTGCAATGGATGAGAAGCGCTCCACAAACCGGCGATAATAACCTGCTAACCTCAAGAAGCTCCTGATCTTGGTCGCTGTGGTGGGACGAGGCCAACTCTGAACAGCCTCGATCTTCCTAGGATCTACCTTAATACCCTCGCCTGATACCACATGCCCCAAGAATGCCACAGAAATTAACCAGAACATGCACTTGGAGAATTTAGCATATAACTTTTGTTCCCGTAAGGTCTGAAGCACCACTCTTAAATGTTGCTCGTGCTCCTCCATGCAACGCGAGTAGATCAATATGTCATCAATGAAGACAATGACGAATGAGTCCATATATGGCTTGAACACCCGGTTCATCAAATCCATAAATGCCACTGGGGCGTTAGTCAAGCCGAAGGACATCACTAGAAACTCATAGTGGCCATATCTAGTCCGGAAGGCCGTCTTTGGAACATCCGAATCATGAATCTTCAACTGATGATACCCCGATCTCAAGTCGATCTTAGAGAACACTCTGGCACCCTACAGCTGGTCAAACAAATCATCAATACGCGACAATGGGTATTTGTTCTTAATGGTAACTTTGTTTAGCTGGCGGTAATCAATGCACATCTGCATAGTCCCATCCTTCTTCTTCATGAATAGCACCAGTGCACACCAAGGTGACACACTCGGTCTGACGAACCCCTTTGCTAGCAACTCCTCAAGCTGTTCTTTCAACTCCTTCGAAGCCATGCAATACGGTGGAATAGTGATAGTCCGGGTACCTGGAGCCAAATCAATACCTAAATCGATATCATGATCTGGTGGCATGCCTGACATATCAGAAAGAAACACATCGGAGAACTCCCGAACCACGAGCACTTAATCAATCGCCGGAGTCTCCGCAACCATATCCCAAACATAAGCTAGATAAGCCAATTATCCCTTCTTGACCATGTGTCGAGCCTTCAGGAAAGAATAACCCGGCTAGATGCACTGACAGATGAACCCTTCCACTCTAATATAGGCAACTCTGGCATCGCCAAGGTAACAATATTGGCATGGCAATCAAGGACGGCATGATATAGAGATAATTAGTCCGTGCTTAGGATGACCTCAAAGTCGATCATATCGAGCAACATGAGATCCGCTCTAGTCTCATAACCACAGAAAGTCACGATATAGGACCGGTAAATCCGATCTACAACAGGAGAATCGCCCACTGGCATGGACACATATACAGAAGCACCCAAGGTCTCACGAGGAACGCCCAAAAAATGAGCACACAGAGATGAAACATATGAATATGTAGACCCTGGATCAAATAGTAACGTAGCATCCCTACCGCAGACAGAAATAATACTTGTTATCACGATATCTGAGGCTACTGCATTTGGTATGGCTGGAAAAGCATAGAACTTAGCTGGAGCACCACCTGACTGGCCTCCACCTCTAGGACGGCCCCTACTCACCTACCCTCTGCCTCTGGGCGGCCGGATGACTAGTGTGGCAGCTGGTGCTGTAATCATAGGCTGATGACCCTGCTGTACTGCCTTGCCCCGAAGTCTGGGACAAAACCTCTTCATGTGACCAAGATCTCCGCACTTGAAACAACCTCTTAGAATGATAGTTGCTGACCTGAAGTTTGACCCTGATGGACCGAATACCCACTGGAGGAACCCTGAATAGCTGGCGGACGATAGGAGCTCACTGGAATGGCACTGAAATAGGGCCGCACTGGAGCACCCCGAGAAGGCGGCGGTGCTGGATATATGGGCCTGCTAGACTGACCCCTCACAAAGGGAACTTTGGCCCTAAATGGAGCACCACTGAACCCTCCAAAATATCGAAACCGTTTGTCCCTCGGTGTCTGCTCTCAGCCCCGCTGACGAACACGTTCATCCTCCGAGCTATCTCCATAACCAGCTCGTAAGAAGTCCCCATCTCAACCTCTCGATCCATATTTGCCTGGATACTAGAGTGCAAACCCGCAATAAACCTCCATAATCTCTCTGCATCGGCAGGGAGTATCATAAATTCATGGCGAGACAACTCTGGAAATCTCGCCTCATAGTCGGTCACCGCATCTGACCTTGCTGAAGCTGCTCGAACCAACTCCGTAACCCTTCCCTCTGAGAGGGTGAAATATATATATCCAGGAAAAGACGCGTGAACTGGTCCCAAGTCAAGGGAGGAGAACCTGCTGGTCTGCCGAGAAGATAGGACTGCTACCATCTACGGGCCTTGCCCTCCAGCTGAAAGGTGGTAAAGTCCACCTTGTGGGACTTCAATATCCTCATGTTGTGCAGTATGTCCCTGTAACAATCAATAAAGTTCTGGAGTTCCTCATGTCACTCACCTCCAAAGACATGAGGATTTTTCCTGGTATATCTATCCAATAGCTTCTGCGGCTCGCCGGCCGCAGCTGGTCTGGGCTCTGGTATAGCCGCTGCAACTGGCTGAGCTCCGCCCACGGGTAGTGCGCCCGGGGTCTGATATACGGCAGTTGCATGTCCTGGAGCCTGAGCGGTAGGGGTCTGTGCTCCCCTTCCTGCCTGAGATATGGCTGGGTCTGCTGGAAATAAACCATACTGCATCATAGAATCCATGAACCACAACATACAGCCCATGACCTCTTGGAATCCTGGTGCGGACATGAAATCCACTGGGGTCTGGCTCTGCTGCAGGCACCTCGCCCTGGTCCTAAATAACAGGATCCTCCACTGGATCCACTAGTGGCACAATTGGAGGAAGTCTAGGACACTATCGTCCTCTACCACGAGCTGGAACCCTCCCTCAGCCTCTACCTCGGCCTCTAGCAATAGGGGGAGCAGCTCCTCCACGGTAGGGTACATCTGCCGCGCGTGTTCTCACCATCTGTGAGAGAATAAGAGAAAGATACTTAGCACAACATCAACTGCATGATAGGAGATGAAGAAAGAGTAGTTTCCTAACACCCTATAGCCTCTCGAAGATAAGTACGAACGTCTCCCCACCATTCGGCAAGACTCTATAAGGCCTGCTCATGACTTGTGAGACCGACATGAACCTAGTGCTATGATACCATGTTGTCACGATCGAATTTCTCCTATAGGCCGTGATGGCACCCAACATCGTCGCTAGGCAAGCCGACGGTGAACTAGTCATGTATTTATTCTTTTTAATAATTTCAAGTAGTTAATCTTTTTTTATTAAGTAGATGAGAAGTGGAAAATTTTAGTAAAGTAAAGATTAAACTAATGAAAGAGCAAATATGGTGAAATAAATACTCAAAATCATAAAGTGTCTACTAGCATGTTTCCAAGACCTTGTGTCACAAGTGTATGAGCGACTAGTAGAATATACAAAACACCTATGCTACTGTCTGAAATAAGAAAGATAGAAAGTAAATACAAAAGAGAGAATGTGAGTGCTTCAAAACGGACTTAGAGAGCAGCTCACCATAGCTCAAGGTAACCTCGAAGAAGTAGTGACAATGAGTCGTCATTGACACTTACTATGGGCCAACAAATAAAATACAGAAATTCTAAATAGGCATGGAATACGCGAATAATAATAATAACACAATAGCAAGCAGTGAATAAATAATTCTTTAACTGATAGTCAATTTAAAAATCTCCAATTGATACGTACTAACTCCAATAATTTCGGGCCAATAAATAAATTATAACCTCTCAAGTCATAAATATAATGGCAAGTGTAATCGGGCTTTGAGCATTATCACGCACGATTTATGCCGAAGTCGTACAGCCCGAATCAGAATAATGTGTACATTGTCGAGGGTCGAATAGTACTAACCATAGATGCATCTATTATACTGCCGAGGCGTTCGGCCCGCTCCACAAGAAGAGAGAATACTGTACGAACATCTAATTTAAAAGCTATCATAAGACTAATACACAAGGAAGCACAATTTCTGTTGACAGTCAAGTAACCTGCCATAACTCAAAGTAAGTGAAATTCAGTCTTTACGAATCCCTTATCAAGTTTCAATATAATTTAAGCACTTAAATTAACAAGTAGGGTGCAAACAATACAATTATTTCATGGTTGGGTCCTTAAACTACCCAGACATAGGCATGACTTGTAGCTACGCACGGACTCTCGTCACCTCGTGCGTACGTAGCCCCCATAATTAGAAGCAAATAGTAATTTAAAACACCTATGGGGTAAATTCCCTCTTATAAGGTTAGGCAAGAGACTTATCTCGTCCCAAAGCTCACCTTTCCGGCCCACAAATTCACTCTAAAGCCTCAACTTGGTACCGAACAATCCGAAGCTAGTCAAATATTATATAAATTAATCAATATACACTCACAAGTCCATAATTTAGTTATTAGAGTAATTACCCAACCCAAATTGGAAGATTCTTAAAATTCACCCAATTTCATAATCATTTTCATGGTTTAACCTAATTTTTCAAAACCTAGGTTTTTTAACTAACCCATAATATCTACAATTTACATGTAAAGAATCTATTCAAAATGCATGATTTAAACTCATATTGTATAGAAATTACTTACCTCAAAGTGCTAGGTGAAAACCCCTCTTCAAAGAGCTCTAAATTCGGCCAACAAGTGAGAGAAATGAAGAAAATGAGCCTAAGTCCCGATATAAATGCACCTCACTACCCCAGCGATTATCGCACCTGCGGCAACTTCGCCGCTTCTGCGGGAAATTATCCTCTTCTGCGGAACACGCACGCTCCAGCCTTGGTCGCACCTGCGAAAAAACTCTGCATCTGCGAGCCCGCTTCTGCGGCTCGCCTCACGCACTCGCGACCATGCTCTGCTACCCCCTCCATATCGGCGATCTCTCCATCACAGAAGCGAAGCTTCTGCGGACACTGGCAAGTCAACTCCCAGCCGCTCCTGCGCTCATTGGCTCACACCTGCAAGCTCGCACTTGCGGCTAGTTTCTCGCAGGTGCGAACGCACCGGAACCATTGCTGCTTCAGCCCTTCTTCCAAGTTCAAACATGTTCCGTACGTCATCCGAATAGCACCTGAGGCCCCGTGCAACATACCAACTAGATCGTAAACATGAAACGGTCTCGCTCGAACCCTCAAAACGTGTAAAACGATATCAAAACTAAGAATCGCACCCCATCGAATCAACTTATGAACTTCAAGTTCTTCTAACTTACTCTGAACGTGCCGAATCATACTTAAATTACTCGGAATGATACCAAATTTTACGTGCAAGTCAGAAATCACCATATGAACTGGAATCCCAAACGGACCTCGATAACACCAAAGCTTACTTTTTTTTAAACCAAATTCACTAGGCTGTGTGCCTAATGTTAATTTTCATATATATAATCATAATTACAAAGGTGGAGGGGGCATAGACCTTACCTCCCAATATCAGAGATGTACATTCTTGATCATCGAGGGTTGACAATCAAGTATACGTAGATAGTTGTGATGGGTTAGACCTATGATGATGTAATGATTGTCTATCTTATAACATCGACAAACAATCATATATACAAAAATATTGTGAAATGAATCTAGGTCAATCTATACAAAAAGTACATATGTTCCTAAATCTACTAAGGGAGTAGTTTGAAATAGTATCCTCTCTATACAATGAGGTCTATTTCTAACAAAAAAAGGAGGATCTTCTACAAGATGTATCATCAAGTAGAAGGTAACAATCATCAACTTTTTTTTGACAAAAGAAGCATAGTTGAGGATTGTTGCTACTGCTGCTGTGAATATCTGTTACTGCCACTGCTGAAGGGATTTTTGTAGTTGATGCATTGCGGGAGTTGCTTGTTCCCTGCTGAGAAAGTCCTGTGCAGTAGTAGAAAAGTCTGGGAATGCTGCTCAGTTTGCTGGTGCTGTGGGTATTATGCATTGTTAGATTGCTGCTGCTACTATGAACCTGCTTCTGTGATGTTAACCTTAGTACTGCGCTGAAGGGGTTCAACTATGAAAAAAAACCAGCAGCAGAACAGTCAAGAAAGGAACTGTCTGCTGCTCAGTTTAGTGCTGCTGCTAGAGCTCAGTTTACTGCTTCTGCTTCTGTTTATGCTATATTTTTCTGTAGAAAAGGAGTTGGTACAGATACTGCTTCTGCTTATGTTCAGTTTACTGGTTTTGCTTCTGCTTATGCTCTATTTTCCTGCAGAAAAACAGGCTAAGAGAAAGGGGGGGGGAGGAGGGGGGATGGAATGGAATGGAATTGCTGCAGCTACAAGGTAATAGCACTGGATGAGCAGAGGATTTTCTGCAGTTATAAGGTACTGCTTCTGCTTCTGCTTATGCTCTATTTCCTGTAGAAAAGGAGTTCTATTTTCCTGCAGAAAACAAGCTAAGAGAAGGGGGGATGGAATTGCTGCAGTTACAAGGTAGTAGCACTGGGTGAGCAGTGGGTTTTCAGCAGTAGAGCAGTCAAAGGGCTTACTACTTATGCTGAAATTAGTGTATCCTAACTTTGTAGTATGTTGAGTTACTGCTTTTTCCTTCAGGAATATGTTCATGTTAATCATCCAGGTGCATTGTGATTCATCATGTGTGGTGGGAAGTTGAGTCTTTTAGACTTCCTATGTCTAAATGCAGGGGTGCCTTTACTGTCAAGGTGAATCTGTCCCCTTATGAATGCAGGCAGGTCCCTTTGGCTGTTATAATGTCTTAGGAAGTTGGAATCATGGCTCAGTTTGGATAGGGTATCAGCTGGACCATTGGCTCCTCTCAGGACATGGGTGCACTTAAAGCCTTCACAATGTTGGCTCAAATGTTTGATTTCCTGTATTATCATATCTAAGGTCCATGGTGGTTTAGACTGTTAGCCATTGGGTAAGCAGCTTAGAGTTTGTTTCCAAATGAAGTTTGATGTAACCATTTTGCATACACCAATTGATGCCAAAGAGTGCCGCTTGAGTTTCTGCTAAATTATTAGTTCCCTCTCTTAGCGGACTTGAAATAGCATGAATGAAATTACCTTGGTGGTCCCTAATGATGACCCCTGCTCCTATTTCCCTGGGTTGCCTAGAGCACTGCCATCTGAGTTGATTTTGACATACCCAGTTGTTGGCTTTAACCAGACTACTTGCTGCACATTGGTGTAATGCTGTAAACTCTCAATAGCTATGTACATTTCTGGCCATGTAACAGGCCATTTGATGTTAGCATAAGATGTTCTGAGTAGCAGAAGTAGATCAGATGTAATTGAGTACAGTGCTCTGGTAGCTGATGATGATTTTCCTCCATATTTGGCTGCACATCTGTTCTTCCACAGATTCCAGCCTATAATGATTGGTAATGTATCTAGGACCAATTTTTGCACCTCATTCTCTCTTTTTTGCAGCCACCAGTTCATTAATTTTATTGTTAGGGACTGTCTGTGATTTTGAATCCCAACTGGTGCATTGAAATGTTTCCAGATGATTTGCGAAAATTGGCATGAGTTGAGTCTGTGTTCCGCTATTTCATTCCCTGCTTTGGTGCAACAGACACACTTGTTAATACTTGGAGCTCCAAACCTAGCTACTCTATCGTCTGTGGGCAGCTTGTTTCTCAATGCTCTCCACAGGCAAAAGGACCATTTGAAGGGTATTTTCTTGTGCCATATCATCTTATTTGTGAGCAGTACTTGGTTTCTTTCTCTCAGTACAGTCCATGCTGATGCACAAGAGAATTTCAAGGTTGCCATATTGGCGTGTCATTAATGTAGGGGTTATAATGGATTTTGACTTGGAGAATGTGTGAGATTATGGACAGGGGAGCTATTTGAGATGTTATTTGATTGAGTTTCTGGATATCCCATTGCCCATCTGTCCAGTAATGTGATACTTTGGTGATGCCGGGCCTGCCCTGCCCTTGTCTAAAGTTAGCTAAGTGCCTAGTACCTAGCCAGTTATCCCACCAGAAGCTGGAATTTCCTGAGTGTAGTCTCCATTGGATGTGATGGTCAGCAGTTTCTTTGTTGATCATCATTCTTCTCTATGTCTGTGACTGTCCAGAGCTCCATTTTTTTGATCTGGGGTGTGATCTCTTACAGTATTTGGCCAATAAGAAATTGCTCCATAGTGTCTGTTTGGTCGTGAATCCCCACTATTGTTTGTATTCCATAGATTTACAAATCTCTGCTATAGGTCTCAGTCCAATGCCCCTTCTTCCAGTGGGTATGATAGTGTGTGCCATGAAGCCCAATGGTATTTGTTCTTTTTTTTGTTCATACCCCAGAAAAAGTTAGCTGCCAGTTTCTCTATCTGTTTAAGGACAGCTTTTGGGGGTGTGACTGCTGACAACAAGTGAATAGGGAGTGATTGCAGGACATGCTTGATTAAGGTCAATCGACCCCCATAAGATAATAACCTGCCATGCCAACCTCTTATCCTACTTACCACTTTAGGGATGATACTATTGAAGTGCATAATCCTTTTTCTGCCAATGTATAGGGGGCATCCTGAGTAGGTTAGAGGGGATTCCTTTTTGGTAAAACCTGTGACCTGCTGAATTCTCCTGGTAGTGTATTGGAAGGCAGAGGGGGGAAGTCATAAAATGACTTTTGTTTTTGTTAATCCAAATTTAAAGAACTTGAAAACCTTCAATGCGCCAATTTTCAATATTAAGCGCTGAAACTCTCCCGGGTCATCTGAAACCCAATCCGAACATACGCCCAAGTCCAAAATTATCATACGAACCTATTGGAATGGTCAAATCCCGGTTCCAAGGTCGTTTTCCCAAAATATTGACTCAAGTCAAACCTAACCATTATAAGCCACTATTAAGGAACTAAGTGTTCCGTTTTCAACTCGAACCCTTCCAAGCCTGAACTAATCATCCCCGTAAGTTATAAAATAGTAAAAGCACATACAGGGAGTCTTAGGAGAACAGGTATCTAGAAAATAAAAAAAACCGATCAAATCATTACAATCTACTTTATAAAACCTTTCATATAGATCATTCCAAACTGACTATGCAATAGACCCGCACATTATACCACCAAGAAGACTACTATTAACAAAATTAATGATCCGGGATAATACAATAGCATTTGCTCTTTCCCAATAATTTCACATAGTTGCAGGAACATTTTCTTTCTTACAAGATCCATCCAGCATCCCTAATTTGTTCCTTCCTAACGAAGCAACATGCATAGATTGATACCAAATTGAATAATTCTCAATACCTGTTAGTTGAAAGGAAATGATTTGTATTCCACTCACATCTGAGGGATGAAAGAACAGCGGATGATTGTAATCCATACCAGTAGGCTGAGTTGAAGTCCCAGCCGTTTGACTCACATTGACAGCATCTTGGTCATTGTTTAAACTCATCTTCACAAACCTTGATTTTGTCGATACAAACAAGGAGTTGCAAAAATTGAATTAGAATTGCGGAAGTAGAATTGGATCAATTCAAATCTGAATTATCTTGCTTTGATGGCTCTGAAACCATGCTGAAATTCGAAGTACAGATGATGAAATCAAGAAAAAAAGAACGAAGAGGAGGAGAGAAGTAAAGCAGCTCAATAGAGAGAGGAAAATATGATCTTCATTATCGAAAGTTAGTTCAATATGGTGTATACATGTGTGTATATATATGTGAGCTAATTATGCTAAGTATACTTAACTATCTAACCGACTTAATCCCTGATAACTAACAGATTAACTAACCGACTTAATCCCTGATAACTAACAGATTAACTAACTTTAATGTGAAAAGACTACAATACCCTTATTGGTTAAGTAACATTTTCCTCTAACATATATTGTTTCACTAATTTGATTCCAAGTGCAGTCAAAAGAGAGAATGTTTGTCTCAAGGAATTCTCTGCTGCATTCAATTCCAAATCCCTGGAAAACTGGTTGATCCATTATTTCAACCTTTCCCATTAGAGAATGTATGTGCTTTCATTTATTACTACACATCAGAAATTTCACTTTTTTTAATTTTCCAAGTTTCAGAAAATGAAACTACGTACTCTAACTTTACCAGAATGGAAAATTTGCACTCTATCTAACAGGAGGGATTTGTCATCTAATATTGAAATGTACGGAACACATGGACCGTATATTGGCAAAAGATTGTGACAGTACTAAGTGGGGTATTTCCTGTTTCCAAACCATGGATAGATTCATACCTCTCGACCCACTCCCTTATTAGTATCCTTAGTTGTCATTATTGACTAAGGTGTACTCTCTGCATCCATTGCTCATTCATGACATTGATACAAACTGAATTTTTTTTTGTTTTTTTTTTTTTTGTTTTTGTGCATTTTAATGATGTGGCCGTGCTTAGTAGGCAACAATATACTAGGTAACAGTTTAGTTATAATTTCTGGCACCAAGTTAATGAATTTTCGGTGATTCTCATTTTATGGAAAATATAAGAATATTTTATTGTTTGGTAATAAAATTTAGTTTATTGATTTTACTGCTAAAATTACTTAATTTGATGACCACATTCCTGAAATTAATCCCAGCATGGTTTATTTTCGAAGACATAGTCTTTATGTTAGATTCTCGTTCAAATTTCCCTTTCCAAAAGACATCTAATGTCTAAAGAAAACATAGAATAGTTCAGTGATATTCCAAATATATAATCTCTAACATTTATTAATATACTCTTCTCTTAATTTCAAAACTAAGTAGTTCGAGATGACAATACTCAAGTAACTGTCAGAATTCATTTATGAAGAGACTACCTCATGTTTTGGGCACTGAATATGAAAGTCAAGGACAAAGTACTAATCCAGATGGAAACTGTACATGTGGTGATGAATCCAATTTAATCCATACAATAATAGGCATCCATATACTCAGGAGTTGCTACAATTTAGTAGGTGGATCTTGAATTTAAACAATATCGGTTGTGAGTTGAAAATGTGAATTTTAAAATATTATATAAATAATTTTTACTCAGTTAAAACTCATATATAAATTCGAACCAGTCCTGAATTCTGCCCAAATCTGCAATGGGTATTCAAGCAGTGCATTTTGTATATGTTTGTAATGCAAGTTGCTGAGCTGCGGACTCTATTTAGGAGAGGGTGAATATTTACCAAGTCCTTTGATGGAAACATTAAAGACAGGGGTCCCAAAAACCATAGCAAATAATTACAAAAGAATTTGCACTCAATAGTTGGAGATTACATTAAAATAATAATAATAATAATTATTATTATTATTATTAAAAGGGAGTTGTGGGGCGTCCTCATTAATTTAGAATATATGATATCATTCTTTGTCGGTCCTTCCCTTTTGCAATATTTTAAAGCCTTGCCATTTTCTTGAAGTTAAAAGTTTTCCACCCTTCTTTTCATCTAAAATTTCTCCTAATGAACTTCAAATCTATTCTAGAAAGCACAAAAAACATGATTTTGATTGTCATGGTGGTGGCGTTGAAAACTGGCTTTATACTAATTAATATGCTAAATACATGTCAAATAGGCAACTCTTGTAATTTAGGGGACGTTTTAGGACGTGGCACAATACTCTTGCTTTATTTGCTTATTTGTATTTTCCTTTTCGTAATACTTTTATTTGAATTTTCATTAAACATTAATATATCCTTCAGGTATATACGTATATATGCTAGTTCAACCGTTGTAATATATGATTGTATAATGTCTATGAAATATAGATACTAACACCAAAATTTGAAATCGGGCAAGGACCAAGAATGTGACTACTTCTTCACCTAATCAGACTTTGATCTTTTATCTATATATAGGACTATTTGTACATAGAGTGAACATCACCCAACAATTCAACATCAGGCATCTTAATCTTTTACCAATATATCTCATTTCTAATTTTGATCATTTGGAAATTGTTAGTTGATGAATTTGGCTGCTAGAGTTTACCTATCTCGACCGCTTCAAAATTTTAGACAACAATTGCGTAGCAGATTGTCATGGTAACTGGTTCGAGGCACATTTGGATAAGGGGCGGAGCTAGAAAATTTGTTATATGAAATCGGTAAACTGAATATTTGTATTAAGAATTCAACGAACTGATGACACTATTCTAGAATTTAGGACCATGAAGTTAAATCTTGACTTAGTCTCTGGTTTGAATCCTTGTTCTTCTTACCTCGCTTAACATTCGAGAGAAAACCAATTGAATTCTAAATTTTTGCGGGTTGGTGTTAAGGAACTCTCAAATCATTAGGCAGCATTTTACTAACTAGATTTGTTTTAATAAAATTTACAGAAGGGGCCACCTTAAATCATGAACTAAAATTTTGCGGTGTTTATGACTCGGGACGAGGTTGGAAGACTGGTGTTGATTTGTCACATATCAGTACTATATGGGGAAGTGCACATAATTTTAAAAGCAGAGGATGTCTTCTTCAACGTGTGGCTATGATTTATTAGTGAAAGTAGCAGCAATATCTTAATTAGAGGTCCACCTATGGAAACCTAAGTCTGTTTCATTGTGTTGTGATTGAAGTGTTGCTGTACCATGTACGATCATACAAAGGGAGATCTGAGATTTATCCTGAAGTTTGATTGGACACAAATATAGAGAAAAGAAATTTTGATACATAAGATAAATGAAAGAATAATATAACAACAGTAACATGAGGATATAACATTAAAGATATAACTAAAATGTTAAGGAGATTATGGTACCTTTATTTGGTTGAAACACTATAGACTATGTATGATCTTGCTTTCATTTGATCTATTTTATGTACTTATTCGTGTCTTCATCACCCAAGATGTAAAACAAGAATTACGAATAAAAGTAAAAATCTATTAGAGATTAAATAGGTTGTAGGTCCCCCCGAGAGGTGCTTTTGGACTTCAATATCAAGGAATAATACTTCTATATAGAACTATGTTAGGGAGCTTTGATAGCTAGCTACAGAGTAAGCTATTCATGTATTAAGGGTAATATAACTAATACGTATCATATTTGGTAGCATTTAGTTACTTTGCACCAAAGTCAACATAATTAATGTTATGTTTGGTTGCTTTTTTTATTGGGGTAATAAGTAATACATGAATAAGTTATACAGTAAATTTATGTATTATTTATGTAAGGCAGAATGTGAAATAACTAATCATGAATTAGCAATATATGAATTAAACAATCAAATGATCAAAAAACCCTTATATATATTTTAAATTACACATTGTATAATGAAAAAATAAATATTTAACAAAACTTAACATCTACATTATTGTCCATAAATTACTAATCCATGCATTATTAATCCTTACATAACTAATCCATTCATAACTAAATCATGTATAATAAGATCCTGAATAATCAAACCCTACAACTAATCCTTACATAATTAAATTCTGCATAATTAATTTCTAAAAAATTAATTTTATATTACTAATACTTATATAACTCTAACCATCAACTAAACGATCCCTTAATATCTCAGGACTAGACGGTTTCTTTTGTTCAAAATCACTTTTATCAAATTACAATTTCAAGTAGCCTTTTACTGTTTTACATTTATGAAACGCCCTATAAGTGGCAGTGGAGAGAATGCTTACTGCCTTACTGGACAGTGAAAGATGATCGTGACAACAAATACTTTCATTCAAGAGGCTGTGGGATAACACATGATGGTGAAGATAAAAACTACATCAAGAAAAAAGGAATCTTTTAGCTATAAGTGGATGATTTAATTATATATCTACTTCATCCATTTCAATATATATGATATACTTTGACTCCGCATGAAGTTTAAGAAAAAAAAAAATTTAAAACTTGTGGTATTTAAAGCATAAATAATAAAAGTTTTATAGAGTCATAATATTTATAGCTATAAAAAATTCTTTTTAAGGATAAAATAGATAAAATAAAAAATTTAAAAATAAAATATTTTTAAATATATAAATATTCTATCCTTTTCTGAACGAATTAATAATAAAATTATGCCATATAGATTAAAACGGAGCGAGTATGAGAAATGAAAACCTTGAATATCATAATGTAAAGTTAGTGAAAAGTTATTGCAATACATGAAAAAAAAAAAAAAAATTATTGCAATAGTCATGCGATATGAAGGGGACATAATCTCTGTGTCCTTGAAAAATTGAAGTGGCCACTTTTGGGGTTATCTTCAACGCCAGCTTTTCCTAAGCTCTGTACAGATGCATTGAAGGACAACTAACTGAAAAGAAAGATCAACAATATCAGAAACAATAGCATTACACTTCATGTTTATTCCTTGTTAGTGTACTTGATTATTCTCTAGAAGTTCACCTTGAGCCTTTAATTCTATTCAAAATTAGGGGGACATAATACGGATCGAAAAAATCGACCGAATCAAAAATTTCGATTTATTCGGTTTCGAATTTTTGATTTTTCGATCAATTTGCGGTTTATTGTTTTTAAAAGTTCGGTTTTCGATTCGGTTTTCGATTTTTGGTTAAATCGAAAAATCGAATTTTTATATGCCCACCCCTAATCATACTTGTTGATAGAAAAAAGAAAATTTCTGCCATTGTTTTCAACCCTCGTGTTTGCTTAACTTCTTCATTCATTATGGAAACTTCTTATTTTCTTTCTTTATTCTTTTCAAATTTTTTAAAATAAGTGTATTTTCTGATATTTTTTTAAATCATAATTATAATTATACAGTTGTTATGTAGCAAGTAGCATCGAAATTCGATAAAACTTTGCTTAAAGAAGTAAATTAAGCTTGTGTAAGTATGCTAAGTTGTTACTGCCATTGTTTCATTGTTACTTAAGAATAACAGAAAGAGATTAGTTTAAATAATTAAAAAATATTTTCAACCCTCATGTTTCGATGTTAAAACAGGAAATGGTATTAACATCCAAAAAACAATAATATAAAAGCAACTTATACGTTATTAATGTTGTATACAGTACGTATAACAATAACAGACTTACTTAAATATAAGTTGACAACTTATCCGTTATTAAAGAATATCTCTTTTGTCTTTTTCTGTCAACAAGTATTTTGGTGGGATTTCTTATTTCTTTTGTCTTTTTCTGTCAACAAGTAATTTATTTTCGTTGTTCCGTACTTTTTTTGCCGTGTCTTGAAACCGAAAAATCGAACTGATTAAACCGAACTGAACACGAATAAACCAAACCGAACTGACCGATGTCCTCCCCTGTTCAAAATCATTGAAGGTAAACGACCCCAGATTAGTATTTTGAAGATTCCAATAGGTTGGTATGATAATTTTAGACTTGTACGTACGTGGTTCGGTTCTTAGTTGGCTTGCGTTGATTCAACACTTTTATTTGAAAGTTAGAAATTTGAATTCAAAAGAATTTGAGATTTTTTGTTTGATGCCTGATACTTAGTTTGATATTGTTTGTGGTATTTCGAGCCTATACAATTTTGTTAGGGTGGTTGAACGGGTCCCGGGAGCTCGGATGAATATAGGGGTGGATCCTGATTATTTTGGGGTAAGAGATATTTTTCTGATTTTCTGATGTAGCCACACCTATGATGCTAAGGTCGCATATGAGAAGATCGCACTTGTAGAAAGAGGTGTGCATCTGCGAAGGAGGGCTAGGGCAGGCGATGCCACACATTTGGTGCAAGGTCTTGCACCTGCGATGTCACACCTGCAGCCAAGTGGTCCGCACATGTGATAATGCCTGACATATTCTTTTAAGTCGAGATTTAACTCATTTTCAGTATTTTTGATATCTGGACTTTAAGATGAAGGTAATGTTTAGGAGATTTTCACCCCAAGCTTGAGAGTAAGTAATTCTTACTTGGATTTGACAATATATCTTGATTCATAAATTTTTACACCTAAATTATATAAATTTTCACTTTGTGGTTTTGAACAAGATTTAGACTCGATTTTATAAACTAATTATATATTTAGACTCATGGGGATATGGGTCATCGGGATTTGACGTTGGGCTCAATTTTGACCAAGTGGGTCGGGGTTAATTTTTTGTTAACTTGTGACAATTCGATAGGTCATTTTGAGTACTAGCCCTTAATTTCGAGTTTCAAGACCTCCATTAGCTTCGTTTAATATTTTGTTTTGCGTGCATGATCTGTGTCGCTTTTTGAAAAGCTTTCATGAGAAAGTTTGAAGAAAATATGATTTTTGACTTTAAAAATAACTTGAGTTGACCACGGTCAATATTTTATGTAAATGACCCCTTATCAGTATTTTGAGGATTTCGGTAGGTCCGTATTGTGATTTTAGACTTGGGCATATGCTCGAAATTGAAATTGGAGGTCCCTAGGTTGATTTGACTCATTTGCCGTAAGCTAGTAATTTGAAAGTTGGAAATTTCCTAGGATTGACCGTAGTTTGACTTCATGGCTATCGAGTTCGGATTTAATGTTGGAACTTGGTAAAGGTCCGTTTTACTATTTGAAACTTGTCTGCAAAATTTGGTGCAATTCGGAGATGGTTTGATATGGACGCTTAGCTGTGATTCTGGTTATTCTTGAGTTTCTCTTTGAAATTTCATTTGTTTTGAGGGTTGATTTGTAGTTTTAGATGTTATTTTGGTAATTTCATCGCACGAGCGAGTTCGTATGATGTTATTACACTTGTGTGCATGTTTGGTTTGGAGCCCGAAGGGTCCGGGTGAGTTTCGGACGCGTTTCAGATGAGTTTGCATGGTTGAAGTCTGCTGGTTTCTGGTGTTCAGTTGCAGATCTCGCATTTGCGAGGTCTGGCTCGCAATTGCGAGGTCTAGCTTGCAATTGCGAGCCTCTTTTTGCGGACAAAAGTTCGTATTTGCGAACAGGGCCTGGATTGGGTAACCTCGCATTAGCGAGGAAATAGTTTGTATTTGTGAACTATCGAGGATTGCTTTTGCGAGCATTTGGTCACATTTGCAACGCCTGGCGGAAAGAGAACATCTTCGCAATTGCGAAGAATTTGGTTGCATCTGCGAAGGTAGAATTTTCGCATTTGCGATCATTTTTGTCGCATTTGCGACATCTAGGCTTCTGATGCACAGTTCGCATTTGTGATATGTGCTTCGCATTTGCAATGATCACAATTGCGACATCTGCAGCTATGTAAAAGATGAAAAAATCGGGACTTAGCTCATTTTACATTATTTCTCAACTCTAAATACTCTAGAAGCAATTTTTCAAGAGACTTTTCTTCCCAAAATCATTGGTAAGCAACTCTGATCCACTTTCTTTTTATTCCCCATTACTTTTCATGAGATTTCAACATCAAATCTAGGTTTTCCATGATAGAAATTAGGGATTTGGGTTGAAATTAGAGATTTCGTAAAATCAAGATTTAGACCTCAAAGTTAGATCGAATTTTGAAATAAATCACATAACCAGACTCGGGGGTGAATAGATAATCGGATTTTGGTCAGAATCTCGGGTTTTGACCAGGAGAGCCAAGGTTGACTTTTGTTGGCTTTTCAAAAATGATCAAAATTGAACCTCTTTTGTGAGATTTGGTTGGTTTGGAGGCTTGTTCAAAAGGCAAACCGTTGATTGATTGATTGCTTGATTCGCTGAGTGAGGTAAGTATTGTGTCTAACCTTGACTTGAGGGAATTAGGGCTTGTTGAATTAATTGCTACGTGAATTATGTGGGAAAATGACGTATATGCGAGTTGACGAGTGTATATATGCCGTCATGGGAGTTAGCATGCGGAATTGGATAATTATTTCCATGTTTCAATCATTCCATAATACTTCTTGTTATATGCTTTAATTGTTACATGTTTTACTTGACTTCCATGCTATATTTGTTACTTGTCATTTAACTGCTACTTTACCTTAATTTGTTCATTCCTCACATGATTTCTGTTTATTTATTACATGTTTCTACTTTTTTTAATTGTATATTTAAAATTGTCACACTTTTTACCTGTTTCTATTGTTCTTGTATTATTTGATGCACTCTAAAATGTTGTTTCTCCAATTATTCTGTGGTTCTTTACTGTCTTATACATTCAACTCCTTGATTTGGTATTTTATTAAATATTGTTGTTGAATTGTTATGTTGATGATTTGAAAATTGTTTGGGGAGCGGGTTACACGCCGAAATGAAATTGAATGGTATTCAAATGAAAGAAGGAATAAGGACAGATTATGATATAATTAGATGATGATATGGTGGGATCGGGTTGCGTGCCACAACAGATTGGATATGTTGTAATTGTTTATAATTGTTGAGTTATCCTCAATATTGTGATACGAGACTTGAAACTTTATTTATTCTGGGCTCTCTGGTAGTTGACCTTCGGGTCCATTTGTTCGAGTCATTGCTTTATTTCTATCCCTGTTTTTCTGTTGCTATTATCTTATACAGGTTATTTGTGAGTGATTTGCCATAGCCTCGTCTCTACTTCGTCGAGGTTAGGCTCGGCACTTACAGGGTACATGGGGTCGGTTGTACTCAAACTACACTTCTACACTTCTTGTGCAGATACCGGAGTTGATCCTAGCGGGGCGTAGCGAGATTGCTCAGATTCAGCTACTTGTGGAGACTTGAGGTATATCTGCATGGCGTCGGCAACCCTGAAGTCCCCTTCCATTTCATTGCTGTTTATTTTAGCTTCAAAACAGTTTTATTTTGTTCAGACTTTATCTCTAGCACTCTAGATGCTCTTGTATTCGTGACTCCAGATTCTGGGATATATTTAGATTACGTTATTCAGTATTATAACACCATATTTCAGACTATTACGATTATTGTTGTTAACATTTTGATTTGAATTCTTAAAACTGGTTAGGTAATTTAGCTAACATTGGCTTGCCTCGGAAGTGAAATGTTAGGTGCCTTCACAGTCCCGAGGATGGGATTCTGGATCGTGACATAACTTTTGAGATTTGATTAAATATTGAAACTTCATTATTTGGAATTGGTTTCAATAATTTTGTTTGACCCCGTTAAGTATTGTTTGGTTATATTTGGGTCATTTGGATGAAAATTTCAAAGAAGATGCGGTATTTGAGGGTTGAAGCGGTTCTAGGATTAGGTAAATCTCTTGTTTAACCTTGTTGAGAGAGAATTTTCTACAAATTGGAATTATATACTACATGATGCGTGATTTGGGGTGACGTATATGCGAGGTGACGGGCATATATACGTACGTACACTAAAGCTATACCATGTTTCAGGTAGTTTTAGACTTCTTTATGCCTTGTTTGGTTGTTTGTTCTTATTGACTTATGCTTTATTTGATATTATGACTACGTCGGCCTATGTATTCATGCTAGGAATTATGCTTTAGCTTACAAGTATCTTATTTGGGCATGATGAGCTATTCTTGATATTGTTCATATATATACACTTGATTTAGTTGTAGTCATACTTCATATCATGAGCACACATCTGTATCTTTATTTATTATGTCCGTGTATATTTTATTGGTTATTTCTTGAACATATGCATACATCCTTAGAGATGAAAATGTTGGTACGGGTTGATATGATTGTGGCACTTTTGAATATATGAGTGGATTGATATTGTTATGTCATATGATTATATTCGTGTGGTTAGTGTGATATTGATATGTTATGGCACGATGGTTTTCCGTGCGGCACTTGGGTATACCTCATGTTACTCAAACTCATCCTTAATTGTTTGTCAGACAAGCTCATCCACCACCTACCTATTGTTTTATGTTTATTTTTGGTAACACAAGTGAATATTTCCATTCCAATAAACCAGATTATTTACAAACTAAGGGAACCTCAGGTAGGCCTTAGAAAAAGAATAGCAACTAATTACATATCTCTTGTATCAATCCTATTGTAACAACTCGATAGGTCGTATTGAGTTCTAACTTTCTATTTCGTGTCTTGAGATCTTATATAGCTTTATTTGATGATTATTCACTTGCGTACATAATCTGTCTTGATTTTTGGAAAGTTTAAATGTGATTTTTCAAAGAAAACTTGATTTTTGAACTTTAAAATGATTAGAATTGACCACGGTCAATATTGTTGGTAAAATACCTTGGATCAGTATTTTGATGATTCCGGTAGGTTCGTATGATTAATTTGGACTTATATGCATGTTTGGTTGGGTTCCTGGGTGACCCGAGGCTATTTCTACGCTTATTGTGAAAAGTTTAAAATTTGAATTTTAGAACGTTGAAATCTTTGAGTTTTGATGGTTGATTCTTGATTCTTGATTTTATTTTGGTATTTTGAGCTTATGGGCGACTTTCTATGAAGTTCATATACTTGTGTGAATATTTAGAGTGGGGCGCGCGGGTGAGTTTTGAATTTATTTTAGATCATTTTTCGCCTTGTTGAGTTAGCTAATTTATTGGTGTTTCATAGTGTTACACAATCGTGGAGCTTGTCTCGCGATCGAGTAAGAGGATTGGGGCTAGGGGCAGGTTGTTCTTTGCGATCGCGTAGCTAGTACCATAATCGCATAGTGTTTTCCGGCATAGGGAAAAATGCTCTCCGCTATCGCGATGGTGGTCTAGCGATCGCGTAGAAGGAGTTGGGGTCATGGGACATTTGTTCTTCGCGAACGCGATTATAGGATCGCGAACGTGAATTTCCAGGACTTCTAAAGGCAGTGGGGTTTTCCCTTCGCAAACGCGTGGGATGTGCCACGGACGCGAAGGTATGGCTGGGGTTTGCCTTATGCGAACGCGAGCTGGGCTTCGCGAACGCGGTGGTCATTGACCAGTTGTATTCACGAACACGTGGGTGCCTTTGCAAACACGTAGAAGATAGTCTGGTCAGGTATAAATAAGAGAAAGTGAAACTGTATGACCGCACTCAAAATAATAGTCGAAAAAATGTAATCCCTCCGTTTTTATTTAGATGACACATTTTCTTATTAGTCCGTTCAAAAAAGAATGACACATTTCTACAATTGAAAATAATTCAACTTTAAACTCCATTTTACCCTTAATCAGAAGCATTTTATAACCACACAAATATCACGGTCCCACAAAGCTTTTACCCCTTAAGCTTTTAAGACTACAAGTTTCAAAAGTCTACTTTTCTTTTCTTATACTTCGTGCCTAGTCAAACTGCCTGGAGGGAGTATACTTTTTTTTTTTGTGTATATATATATATATATATATATATATATATACACACAAAAAATTATACAAATCTTATATACTTTTTTGGCTATCAAATATAAATAGTTTCTGACACTGGCTAAAAGTGATAATACCCCTATAAATAATGCTAAAAATCAGGATTTAGCTACTTTTTATCATTTTTTGGGACTTAGACCATGGATTTGGGAGATTTTTGAGAGGAATTTTAACCCAACTTCTAAGGTTAGTTATTTGTACCTATTTTGGTATATTCTAATAAATTCTCATATCTTTTTATCCCTCAATCTAGTACTTTTAAGTGTAGAAACTAGATTTTTGGGAAAAAATTTATAAGGGCTAATTTTGGGGATTTGGACCTCAATTTGAGGTCCATCCTTGACGAAAATCACATATTTGGACTCGAAAAAGAATGGATAAACGAAAATTGGTCTTAGTTTCGGATTTCGACCATGTGGGCCGGGAGTGGATTTTAAGTTGACTTTTTCTAATATATTAAAGATCGAATCTTTTTGATAGTGAAGTAATTTCTAAAGCTCGTTTTAACTTATTTGGGCACTACATTGAAGTGGAGGCTTGTTCTAAAGGAAAAGCTGTGTTGGATTGTTAATTTTATTCCGGAGAGAGGTAAGTATCGTGGTTAACCTTGATTTGAGGGAATTAGAATGATACTGTGTCTATTTTCTACATGAATTAGGTGCTGGGGATGGTGTATATGCAAGGTGACGAGTGTATATACGTTGTCATGGGTCAAAGCATTCAGGTAGAACTAGTTTACTTTATGTCTTATTTATTTCGTGCTTTTACATATTCTGTGCCTCTATCTATTACATGTTTTTACTTGTTTCATGCATTTATTTGTTACATGTCTCACTTGTCACATGCTTTACATGCTATATGTCCTTACTTAATACATGCTCTTACTTGTTATTTTCCTTTATTGGATACATGCCTTTTATTGGATACATGTTTTGTACTTATTCATGGTTTTACATAATAAGTGCCTTTACTAAAATATGCCTATCCTTGTTTCATATCATAATTGTTTCATGCCTTATTTTCTTATGCTATGCCGGGAATTTTGCGATCATTTGATCGCTTGTGTGTTAATAACCTTGTTGGATCCTTATTGTGTTACATAAATAAGATTATCTCTAGAAATTTGGGATTTGCCATTACTCTTTGTTCGCGTTCATCCTTTCCTTAGAAAATTATTCTTATTTATTTTCTCAATAGTAATTATGAATTTTGCTATATATGGATGTGGTATTGGATGATTCTACCGGAATCGACTATTGGATCGGGATATCGTCGCAATAATATTATGATAAAGACTGTGTTGCTCACTGCAACAATAGTATAGCCATGGGATCGGGTTGCTGCTATAACAATGTTTGTCTTTGTGTTGGATCGGGTTGTGTGCCATAACGTATGTGTTATGAAATATTGATGTTGTTTGTGATATAGTGTTTCTTGTGGTTTTTGGTTATGTTGATTATGTGTATTTTTTCTTTCCCAATGATTTGAGCTGCCGATGAGGGTTTGGTTGTGCTATTCAAGATATGTAGTTATCACTCCTATTATCGGATTCTTTTTACTGTTTCCTGCCCTTATTCATGTTATTATTACTTTTTATCTATATTTCTATTGCTAATTAATTGTACAAGTACATATGGTAAGTGTCTTGTCTTAGCCTCATGACTAACTCATCGAGATTATTACACTTTTGCAGATCTTGTGTAGATTCTGGTGCGGGTCCTAGCAGTATCTAAAAAGGAGCATAGCTTGGTGACTAGGGAGACTCGAGGTAGTGATGTTTTTACGTCCGCAGACTCCGGAATCACCTTCGTTCTCATTATTGTTGTATTTTTTTTGTTTGTATCAGACAGTATTACATTTCTTTTCAAACTTTGTATGTAGTATTCCTAGTAGCTCATGTACTCCATGACACCAAGTCTTGGGAGGTTGTGTAGATGGTGTTGGATTTTAGACTTATGTGTGTGTGTGTGTGTATATATATATATATATATATATATATATATATATATATATATATATATATATATATATATATTTGAGTTTTACTCTTATTCTATTTTATTATGTTGTTATCTATTAGTCTAATTTCCTTATTCTTTGTTAAGTGTGGGCTTGCGTAGCAAACAGTGTTAGGCGCGATCTTGATCCCGTTGGTTGGGATTTTGTGTAGTGATACCTGTGCTTTTCCTAGTTCTATTTGAACCCCTATGTGTATCCACTCTTTTCCTAACTTCTAGTTTAATTTGTTGCACTATAATGTCTTTCTGTACAATAAGGTTTCTAAAAATTTATCCAGATCCTGGCTATCCAAATGTGATATACAAATGCTGCATAGGTTGCTACCGTGGTTTCCTTCTTAAATCTCTTCTCTTTATCTGTAGTATATTCTGCACTATGTCATTTTGTTTGATCCTTAGGCCACTCTAAATGCTAATCTCCTCCTGAATAGGCTTGGACCATGAGCATTCACTAAATAGGTGTTGACTGGTTTCCACTGCATCTCCTTCACATAATCCACAACTAGTATTCTCATATGTAATTCCTACTGCATAATATTTCTTTTGTCAGCAGCTTCTCTTGTACTGCCAACCACATCAGAAATATGTGTTTTGGCATTAGAATAAGGTTCCATATAAGTTCTGCTAGATCCATGGCATGCATGTTCCCTAGACCCGTTAAATAGCTGACAGATACAAAGTATTTGCCATTTGAAGTCGGGTTGTATTTCTCATTATTATACTATGTAACAAAGTTCTTGTAACGATCCGATTGACTGTTTTGAGAATTATAATCCTGTTCGGTGACTTAAAGGTCTCGAGCAGCTTCGTGTTATGTATTATGACGTGCGTGTGTGGTCGAGTTTGGATTTCGGATGATTCGGAATTGATTTGGAAGAAGAATTCTTGCTTTAGAAGCTTAAGCGGTAAGAGTTGACTGAAATTTGACTTTTGTGTAGACGAATCCAGAATGGTGTTTTGATGATTCCAATAGCTTCACATGGTGATTTTGGACTTAGACGTGTGTCCGTATTTGGATTTGAAGATCCGTAGGTTAATTTGATGCATTTCGACGAAAATTGGAAAGTTAAAAGGTTTGGAAGGTTGAGAGGTTTGACCGGGTGTTGAATTTATTGATATCGTGTTTGAATTTTGATTCAAGAAGTTGGTATAGCCCCGTTGTTTCATTTGGAACTTGCATGCAAAATTTGACGTCATTCCGGGTTGATTTGATATGATTCAGCGCGAGTTATAGAAGTTGAAAGTTAATAAGTTCATTAAGCTCGATTCGAGGTGCGATTCATAGTTTTGATGTTGTTTGATGTGATTTGAGGCCTCGAGCAGGTTCGCATTATGTTATGGAACTTATTGGTATGTTTCGACGGGGTCCCGGGGGCCCTGGGTGTGTTTCAGACTGATTTCGGATCGTTTGGATCATGTTGGGTGGAGCTGTGTGGGCAGGATCTGGTGTGGTCGCACCTATGGAACTTTGGGCACAGGTGCGGAGCCGCAGAAGCGGCAGAATTGGCGCAAAAGCGCATTTTGTGGCAGGCCAAGTAAGTCAGTAGATGCGGAGAATTGGTCGCATCTGTGGAAATGCAAGAGCGGATTCGTGAGGCGCAGAAGCGAGGGAGTCTCGCAGAAGTGGAGATGTTTTACGCAGGAGCGATGGTCAGGCTTCAGTGGTTTTTTCAGAAGCGAGTTTTGGGTCGCAAAAGCGACACCGCAGAAGCGGCAAATGTTTCACAGATGCGAAAAGGTCAGGGTAGAAGTATATTGTCACGACCCAAAATCCCAACCTGGTCGTGATGGCGCCTCTCGTGGGGACAAGGCAAGCCAAACCAACCTAATCCCGTTCAACAGTTAAATCATGTGTTTGAAAACAAGAACAAGTTAATATCAAAATCAGTCGGGATATATGTATAAGTAGTACCATCCCGACTACAGCCCTCAGATCGGGGTGTCACAAAGTCATGAGCCACTAGAGAAGGCCTACTGATAACATAACTATTACAATATCTTAAGTACAAATATTTGAGGGAAGCAAAATCAACAAAAGAAAAGAGTTACGAGGCTGCGGGCGCCAGCAGCTACCTCCGATTATTTTTGCTTGGGTGTTGACCCCATAGCTTAATTTGACATAATGATTGTGAAATTGAATAGATTCGACCCACGAGGAGGCCAATACAAAGGGCAAGAGCGTCGCGGGCTAAGGATTTAGCCGATCTCGAGGTGAGTAATACTTGTAAATGATGTCCTGAGGGTTCGAAACCCCGGATTCCACCTCTTAGTACTGTAATGAGGTGAGGTACATGCTCGGTGATGAGCATGGGTTTGTTTATGTATGGGGATTGGGACTTGGTCCATCCCGATTAATGATTTCTACTGTGTTCTTGACTGGAACTAAATTGATATTATTGTGTTTGAGCTTCGTGCCAGTCATATGAACCCTTCAAGGGTGATTGTTGTTGTATGTTGTATTACGATGTTGGGCATATTGCCAGTTGTGTGGACCCTACAAGGGTGTTATTGGTCATACCGCCATTGTTGTTGCATGAAGCATTTCATCAACTTGGTTTTGAAACACATACGCTGTTTTCAAATATTTTAAATGGAT
>MCJB01036505.1:36323-81568 GCA_002018475.1 Nicotiana obtusifolia
CGCATTGCATTGCATTGCATTGCATTTTTGGTGTTGTGATTATTCTGCTTACTTCACGTATTGATGTGGAATGTAAATTGAATTACTGCTTCGTCGTGGATTGTTAAATGATTTAGTGTTTCTTATCTTCAGTTCTTATTTACTTTTATTACTCACTGAGTTGGAAGTACTCACTTTACTCCCTGCACCTTGTGTGCAGATTCAGGCGTTAGCGGTCCCACTCAGAGGTACTGATCACTACTACTGGACCGGAGCTTTAGAGATTACGAGGTAGCTGCTGGCGCCCGCAGCCTCGTAACTCTTTTCTTTTGTTGATTTTGCTTCCCTCAAACATTTGTACTTAAGATATTGTAATAGTTATGTTATCAGTAGGCCTTCTCTAGTGGCTCATGACTTTGTGACACCCCGATCTGAGGGCTGTAGTCGGGATGGTACTACTTATACATATATTCCGACTGATTTTGATATTAACCTATTCTTGTTTTCAAACACATGATTTAACTGTTGAACGGGATTAGGTTGGTTTGGCTTGCCTTGTCCCCACGAGAGGCGCCATCACGACCAGGTTGGGATTTTGGGTCGTGACATATATATTCGAGGGTTAATTTTTATCATATCTTGAGTTGTAGACTTCGGATCTAGGCCATTTTTGAGGGGTTCTTCACGTGTTTGATTGGGGTAAGTGATCTTTATCTAGAATTTGATTATATTTCATGATTCATAGTTACTTTTATCATTAAAGTAGTGAATTGAATGAAAGAAAATGAGAATTTTTGTAAAATCTTTCAAAAATGTAAAATGAGGATTTGAATGACGTTTTGATATTGGAATTTGATAATTTTGGTATGGTTGGACTTGTATCGGAGTGGGTGTTCGGATTTTGTGAATTTTGTCGAATTCCGAGGTATGGGCTCGGGGTTGACTTTTTGGGGTGACTTTTTAGTTTTAATTAAAGATCGAAGCTTTATTATTCGGAATCGTTTCCTATGAGTTTTATTTATGTTATGAAGTTATTTTGGCTAGATTTAAGCCGTCCGGAGGTTGTTTCACATGAGAAAGTCATTTTAGAGTATCGGTCTAGCTTCTTTGAGGTAAGTATCTAGCCTAACTTTGTGTGTGGGAACTACCCCTTAGGATTTGAGTTGTTTGTGCTATTTGTGTCATGTGAAAGTTGTGTATGCGAGATGACGAGTATGTACTCGGCTTACATGTGGAAATCTTCCGGTTTAGACCCTTTAGGTATCTTTTATGTACTTATTTTGAATGGTTTGCACATGTTATACCTTTTATTCGTCATGTCTACTATCACATGCTTTATTTGAAGTTGTCATACATGTCACATTCTTTACTTGTTGAGTTTGCTTTTATATGCTTTATTTAGAGTTGTTACCACTTTACCATTACGTGATATCTTTTATCGTTGAGTTGCTCTTTGTTGAGATTATTGTTACATGATATCCGTTGTTGCTGGTTTATTCTTATGCCTCTAGACTAAGTACTAGCTCGTGTCATAGCTTTCATTGTTATCTTAATTCGTACACTAGAATCCGGAGTTGCCATTTCATGGAGACACTTTAACTATTGAGTTTATTCTTAAAAATTAATTGGAATTGAAGTTATCTAGAGTCATTAATCTATTTTAATGGAAGTTGTGTTTAAAGGAAGTGTTGTTTCTTGTTGAGTTACTTTTCCGTCATTTTGTTGTTATTAAGATTCAATATACGTTGTGTTAAGCCATGTGCTATTCGTTGTGAAAATATGGATATCATTGAATCCTTGGAAAGGTTGTGTCCTAACGGCACTTGTGATACGAGGAAGTTGTGTTGTTTTGATGATATCACGCGTGAATTGTTGTGTGGTTTGATAGTTGTTATGGGAGTATAAGGGTGACATTTCACCGTTGTTGTTATACGGGACATAAAGGTGGAATCTCACTATTATTGAATGTACGAAGTGATACGGGTGACTATTGTGTTATTGTCCAGACGGAGTGATAAGGGAGGCAATTACATGGAGTGATACAGATGGCTATTATACGGAGCGATACATGTGGCTATAGGGGAGATAAGGGTGGCTAATGATATTGTTAGGGCGGAGTGATACGGGTGGCTATCAGAGAGATAAGGGTGGCAATATCAGGAATGATGTGATGGTTTGGAGACATTGTGTTGGTGATTTTCGTGTGATGGTGTGAGTTTCCTTGATATTACTTGTTGATTTGGGTTGCAGTACGACCGTGGTGTACTCATACTACACTTTTGCATATTTTTGTACAGATACAGGTACTCGGAGTCTGTTGATTGTTAGATAGGGGACCAGATATCGCTGCGAAGACTTCAAGATATATCTGCCATCGCATCCGCAGGCCTCAGAGTTACCTTCGGAAGTTATCTTTGTATAGTTTAATTTTATTCCGAATCAGTTGTACTTAGAGATTTTTCTATATTGAACTCAGTAGAGCTTATGATTTGTACTACCGATTTTGGGATTGTTAGCTTTGTATAGAAATTTCTATTTCATATTTAATAGTTGTTGGTTGAATTTTGCTACTAATTCAGTAAGTGTTAGGCTTACCTAGTCTCAAAAATAGGTGCCATCATGACATCCTATGGAGAAAATTGGGGTAGTGACAGTTCTGTTTGATCTTGTGTAGCCTTTTTCAGTACCAGATGCAGTCTACATGTCATGTGTATGTTTCCAAATTTCCCTATGGTCTTCACATATATCCCATGAACCCATTTGACCCAAAGCACATAATTTGTCCCTGTTACAATCCATATCAATTTCCTAGGGATGCCATATTTCAAATTTTACAGTCCTCACATTTAGTCCTGCATACTTCTTTGGTACGCAGATTTTATCCTAGACTACAAGTGACATCTTCCTTTTCTCTTCTGATGTACCCCACAGGTAATCTCTACATTTTTCATTTACATCATTCAATATACTTTGTGGTAGTATGACACTGGCCCTTAAAAGTTTTGTAGTGATAATAGCACCATGTTTATAACCTGCAACCTCCCTGCATATGATCGGTGCTTAGCTCACACTACATAGATCTTTCTTGTGATTTTGAGAATCAGTCGATAATAGTACTGCTTGCTCCATTTTATTGGTGACAATGGCAGTCCCAAGTATCGTATGGGGAAGAGCTCAATAGAGAAACCTGTTACTTCCAATTTTCTTGTCTTTGTAGCTTCATCTTGACTTCTCAGTATTTTCCAGTAGGCTAGTTGAGTTAGAGAAATGCTTTATAGCCTCCATCACTATGCTTACCGATGAATATTTTCTTTATGGAATATCATGAGGTCCTCCACAAAAATCAAACGGGTTAGCTTCAACCCCTTACACATAGGGTGGAACCTGAAATCAGGTAATTGAGCTATTTTATTCAGGGCCTTTCAGAGATACTCCATTACCATCACAAAGAGTAATGGTGATATGGGATCTCCTTGTCTTAATCCTCTCTTTCCTTCAAAATAATCTTGCCCCCTCCATTGACCATCACTGTGAATCCAGTTGATGTAACACATCACATCACTAATTGTATAAACTTCCTTAGGAATGCATAGCCGGCAAGGATTTCCTCAATAAAATCCCATATAACCATATCAAAGGCCTTCCTTAGATCTATTTTTATCATGCATCTAGGGGAGTTCTTTCTGTTGTAGTACCTCATCAAGTCATGGTACATTAGGATATTATATACTAGAAATCTCCCATGTATAAAAGTATCATTGGTGTGTCACTACCAATGAAGGGGGTTACTTTTAACCTCTTGCGTAGCATATTAGAGATACATTTGTATATCACATTGCAATAGGCAATTGGTTTGAACTGGCCAACATTGAGTGGATTAACAACCTTAGGAATTAGGGATATCACTATTGCATTAGTCCTTTTAAGCAGCTTCCCATTTTAAAAAAAATTCTAGAACGGCTTATGTAGTGTCTTTACTAATTATATCCCTTACATATTTGTAGAAGTCATTCCCAGAACCTTCAGGCCTGGGCACTTATTTATATTGATGCTAAAAATAGCTTCCTTGACCTCCTCCCCCCCAGTATACTCTCGCAGTAGTATGAGTTGCTCTTCAGTTGTAAGTGTATGTCCATTTTTTGACCAGTTGTCATGTGCTCTTATCCTTGGACCTCCACCCTCTCTTAGCCGTGTGTGATAGAACTGCACAAATATATTTACTTTTTTTTCAAGGTCCCTCCGAATCATCAAATGTTCGTCTTGAATTTCAGTAACTGTTTGCATCAACTTCCATTGTTTTATAATTGATAAGAAGTATTTTGTATTGTCATCTCCCAACTTGATCCTAGTGGCTTTATTCCTTTGTAGTAACAAGGATTCAGCCAGTGTTGTTGGCTTCTTGAATCTTACAAAAGCTTCACTTTTTTCCTTCTATAATTGCCTAGCTGAGGGGTTCAATTGTAACTTGGTCTGTGCAATACCCAAATTCTATCTATCCGCTTCAGCCTTAGTGATAATGCCTCGTTAGCTCTTTGAATGCAGTAGCTTCTATTCTTTTCCCAACATCTTCAGTTTTTTTACCACTGTGAATTCACACCCTTGTACTTGTGTACTTCATACCCTAAAGGTCAAATGAGCACTATAAAGGCTGCAATATTTGAATGCTTTCCTTTTGTTTTGTTGAGTTTGCATTAGTGATAACCTAGTTGGAAAACGATCACTAATCTCCTATAATAAGGAACTGTTTACACATGTTGGCATATGGTCCTATCCATTCTCTATTCACCAGTACCCAGTCAATTTTAGAGAACACTCTGTTGTTTTCTTGTTTGTCATTCCAAGTGTATTGGCATCAAAAACTTGCTATTTCTATCAACCCTCAAATCTCCACACATTCCTGAAAGTATATCAATTCAGAATAAGTCACAGGGTTGCCTCCTTCTCTATCTTCCTGTTTTAGCATACTATTGAAATCACCTATTACCACCCAAGGAGTAGTACGTCATGTGGTTGCAATAATATTCATATATGTCCACAATTCCTTATTGTCCTCTTTTATGTTATAAGCATAAACAAAGGTTATTAGAAACAGAATCTGCATTGGTATATACTTAACACTGCATGTAATAGCAGGAGCTGAATCCACTAAACACTCTACTTCATACAAGTTTGTTTTTCAAGTCACCTATATTCTCCCATAGTAATGAAAATTCAGATTAGTAGTATATTTCCATCATTCAACCATATTTTTTGCTGCCTTATCTATTTTATTTCCTTTTATCTTAGCCTCCAGCATGCCATTAGACGAACTTCATACTTATTACAGAGGAGTTTGACCTCCTTCTATTATTGAGGCCATTTGGGCCTCTGACATTCCAACTAAGTACATTTACCATGGGCAGGAGCTTACTCCATACTGCCATCCTGTAATGACCCAGTCAGTCGTTTTGAGTATTGTTGTCCCGTTTCTCTACTTATCGCTTCTTCTATATTTAATTATAGTTATATGACTTTTCGGTGTGGTTAGTTTGGTTCCGGAGATATTTTGGAGTGATATGGAATACTTAGTCCCAAGGTTGAAGGCTTAAGTTAAAAGAGTTAACTGAAGTTTGATTTTTATGTAGACGACTCTAGAATAGAGTTTTGATGGTTCTCATAGTTTCGCATGGTTATTTTGGACTTAGGCATATGTCCGGATGTTGATTTGGAGGTCCATAGGTCATTTTGGCTTGAACTGGCGAAAGTTGAAAATTTGAAGGTTTGGAAGGTCGAGAAGTTTGACTGAGAGTTGACTTTGTTGATATCGGGTTTATATTTTGGTTTCGGGAGTTGGAATAGGTCCTTGGTGACAATTATGACTTGTGTGAAAAATTTGAGCTCATTTGGAGTTAGTTTGGTGTGTTTTAACATTGGTTTAAAAAGTTGAATGATCAATAGTTCATTAGGCTTGAATTAGGGTGTGATTTGTGATTTCAATCATGTTTGATGTGCTTTGAGGCTTCGACTAAGTTTGTATCGTGTTTTAGGACCTACTGGTATATTTGGATGGGGTCTCAAGGGCCTCGGGTGTGATTCAGATCATGCTCGATCTATTTTGGACTTTGTTGGGTTGCTGATATCTTTGCTTCTTGTTTCCTCTTTTGCGATCGCGAGAAGAGGGAAGCAATCATGAAGAGTCTTTTCTAGCAGCTGGGCATCTTTTCTATGCGTTCGCGATGTTGTGGAGGCGATCGCAAAGGGTTGAGCTCTTTGAAACTCTAACGCGGGTGTATGGACACGTTTGCGAAGAAGGAAGGAGAGGTGAGGGATTTCAGACGATTGTTCATCGCGATCGCGTGAGTCTGTCCGTGATCGCGTAGTTTTGGTTGATTGATCACCGCGTTCGCGACTTTGTGAGCGTGTTTGTGTAGAAGTCTTTTGTTACTGATGATGTTTGTTCTTCGCGATCGCGATGTGTAATCAGTGAGCAGCAGAATGTTTAAAATCCTAAATCGAGGGTTAGAGTATTGTTTCACATTTTGAGTTGTAGAGCTCGATTTTGGACGATTTTGGAGGGGATTTTCACATCTTGGATCGGGGTAAATATTTTTGACTCAGATGTTTTGTTATATCGTGGTTTCATCTTTATTTTTAGCATTTAATTAGTGAATTAAAGTGAAGTAATGGGAGATTTTGTGGAAACTTTGAAAAAATAAAAAAATGGAGGTTTGAAGGTTGATTTGAGGTCGGAATTGGATGATTTTGGTATGGTTGGACTCGTTATTGAATGGATGTTTGGAATTTGTGAATTTTGTAGGGTTTCGAGGCATGGGACCGGGGTTGACTTTTTGGTTTTGGTTAAAGATCTTAGATTTATGGTATGGAATTGATTCCTATAGCTTGTGTTGGTTATAGTAAGTTGTTTATAACTAGATTCGAGTCGTTTGGAGGCGGATTCGCGAGGCAAGGGTTGGAGCATTGAGTTGCGCAGTTTGAGGTAAGTAACACATCTAAACTTGAATTTGAGGGTATTTAACCCTAATAACTACGTTATGTGAAAAATATTGTGGTGACATACGCGCTTGATGACGGGGGTATGTGCGTGCACCAGTTTGCTCATTGTTTGAGGAGACCTTTAGGCTAATATCGGGCCTATTTTGCTATCATACCATGTAACTCCCAAGTCCCCTCTACTTGTTTGAATATTTGAAATGTGAATCATGTTAGACATCATGTCTAGACTATGTGCTAATTGTTTGAGACTATATAGGCATATTCTTGCTGTTTTTGAGTTATGTACCTTATTTGCAAACATCTTCTCAGTCATGATACTATATCCGTGTATGATATCTCTGTCTCAATACTTGTTATTTGATTCCTCACATGTTGTTGATATTGCTTTAGGGTAAAACTATTTAATTGAATATTTGAGATGTGTTCATCTGAGACTTGAACGGTAAATGACTGAGTCTGGGCCTTAGAGCCGGTTTGGTACTTATTCTTGAGGTGACGCGTACGCAGGCCCATATTGGGTTGAGTGTTATCGTTTTGTGGCGACGCGTGCACCGGACCTCTTTATTGGGATAAGTGATTAACATAGCACTTGGGCAAGATCTGCCCTTCCTGTAGTCTGACATGCCAGCAGTAGGCGCAGGCACAATGTTTCATATATGTGCTTGATGATGGGTAGTTATGCCAGGCACCCGTACAGTGCTAAGTGTAAATATTATTGATGGATCCACTGTGATACTGTTGATTTATGTGTATACCAGACATGTAGGCATAGAGATGTACCTTCCTCATGCTAACTGGTAATTGACCTTCTTTATTCGTGTTGGATTTTAAATTGTTATACTTGAAAGCATGCGTAAATTCCTGAAATGAGCACTAGCTGTACTTGATACCATTGATTTACTATTTTTATGGTTTATCCTGTATTTTCTGAATTGTTATCGGTTATTGGTACTGGCATTGACTGTTGTTCTGAGCTAGTCACTACTTTCAACCCAAGGTTAGTGTTGTTACTTATTGAGTATATTGGGTCGGTTGTACTTATATTATAGTCTGCACTTCGTGTGCAGATCCAGGTACATCTGACCGAGGTGATTTTCATGCTTGAGTTGTGCCAGCTATTTGGGAGATTACGACATAGCTGTCATACCGTCCGTCGTCCTTGTAGTTCTCTTCTTGTTATCTTTATCTTTATTGTTTATCATGTTCAGACAGTTGTATTAGAGGATTTAGTTCGTACCTTATTATTCAGTAGTGTTCGTGTACCTGTTGACACCAGATTTTTGGGTTGGTTGTAGTAGCATTTTGATTTTATTCTCAGATATTTTGTGGTATTCTTCTGTTGTTGAGTTATTAGACCATGTTATCTCATTTTCATTGTTAATCATGTGATTGTTGGCTTACCTAGCGGGTTGAGTTAGGTGCCATCACGACTAGTGAATTTTGGGTCGTGATACACCTACTTTGTAGCCAACTTTTGATTGGTGGGGATCTTCTAGTTCTAACTGGTTGTGTCTATCCAGTTTGCTCCTTTGTTTTTTTTTTTGTCTCCGCATTCTGAATGATAGTCTCAACAGGTATATTTTTCCCCATTGTTCTGCTTTGACCCTCTCCTTGTTTCCCATTCTCTGTTGGTCTATTCAGAGCCATTTGCTCTACCTCATTACTGATACCCTTACTATTCTTCCCCTCCTCCCTTTATTGGTGGATCACTTCCTTGTTCTGATTTGCTTTATTATCTTGCAAGCCTCTTTAGTACAACCATATTTCTAGCAAATAACACATATCGATGGCTTCCGATGATACATCACCTTTTGAGTTACTACTGCTGAAGACTCAATAAGAATTCCATCTCGTCATTCCGGATCAATCACCCCAATCCCCCTTTTCATTTCTGAAGTAGATTTCTTCAGGAAATGCCACTCCAATTTTAACTTCCACCAAAAGCCTTGCAAAATTCAATCTCAGCTTCTTCTATATGTTTTTGTCAACCATCAATAGTTTCCTAACTGGGCTCCCATTCTCGCTCAGCCCTCTAGCACTCTAGTACTTAAAGTCGAGTCCTGGTAGCCTAATCCAAATAGGAACTGAGTAAAGCTCCTCTCTAGAAAATTCCATGTCTGCACTCCAAGCTTTGTTAAAAGTTCTATTGTCAAAGTGATATAATCCTCCCCGTTGGACTTCATTCTTACCAATTTCTATGTCAAATCTGACCAGCACTATTCGACTTTTAAGCATTGCTATTTAATTAATTCTAATTTTCCCCATTGCCTCTGGATAAATCCATTAAGAACCGTAAAGGGTGGATGCACACCTAATATATAGCAAACTACTGTTGTTTTTCAATATTTGATTTCAGAACTTATGTTTTCAATTGCAATCCCCAATCTGTTGATTTCCCTTAATTATTGGACTTACATGTTCCGGTTTAAAGCCCCCATTAGGATTTTAGTTATAATAAATTTATCCTGGATGGATGCCCTTGTTTCCGCTACCTGATCGTTCACAATATCTTGTTGTTCTATGTCATGACCCAAAACCACCAGTGCGGCATGATGGCGCCTAATGCAATTTCTAGGCAACCCGAACATAATAAGATGAATATGATAACGGAATTTAACAAAATGATACAAGTCTAAAGCTTTCAAATATAACAGTAACAACGCCAAAAACATGATAAAATCCTCCAGAACTGGTAAATACAGAGTCATGAGCTCTAATACAGAAATACAAGTTTGATAATCTAAATAACAATACTGTCCGAAGTGAAGACAATAGTACAACTGGAAAGAGACGTGATACTCAGCTTAAAGTATGTATATTTATATGCATATTGCCTTACATTTTACTCATATTTCATAAATTTCAGATGTGTAATCTAATAATTTGTGCTAATTGGTGGTATTTTTATGTGTAGAAGTCATCCGGATGCAATGTGGGACGAAAGTGTACGAGTCGAAGCAAAAATGGAACAAAAGGAAAATTTTGGGACAGCGTAGTGCCACAGGTAGTGTGGGGTGCTACCTGTGGCCTAGTTTCTAGAGGCAAAAATTTTCCAGCACCAGGGCTAGAGCCCCATGCTACCCTAGACGCTGGGTGACGGGTTTCACTCCCACTTTGTCCGGAACAAGGTTATTTCGACCCAAGACGCCCTCAACTCATAAAAAGCAAGTCTAACCCTATTTTGGAGGGGGAGACGCCACTTTAAAAGGAAAACACAAGCACGAAATGCTTGGGAGCAAGGATCCTCAGTTTTTCTTTTATTTCTCTTCCTTTAATATCATAGTTTCTTAGTTCTAGAGTTGTGCGTGCTACATGAACTTTGTATTTTGAAGCTTAGATAGTTTTTACTATTTTATCATATTGGTTTATTTATTCAATCTTTTGCTTAATTATTTGATTGAATGATCACCAATTCAATACTATCTACGAATCTAGGATTGAACTCGGGAGAGGGAACACTATATTGCATATAAGATTGAGTAGAGCGAGATCTTGAACTTGAATTACGGGGAACATATTTGTGGTTAGAATAGAGATATACCTAATTGCCTTGCTTGGTTATTAAACGGGAATTATTAATGCGTTCTTGTTAATCCTAATTCTATAGGAATATAGGCGTTAGGTTAGCTTGAATAGGCAAGTAGTACTTCGGGAGAATACTACGAGTAATATTAATCCTGTCAATCAATAAACCAGATAAATTAATTAGACAATTCAAGTGGAAAACTCAACGGGATTGTTAGCTAATCCATAGCTCTGAAATATTTTCTCCTATTGAATTCGTCTCTAAGTTTGCCGACTTATTGTCTGTGATTGCTTAGTTTGCTACTCTAGATTAGTTTTAGTTAAATATTCATATTTTAGAAGATCTTTTAAAAATATTAATTGTCTTAGTTTAATTTAGTAAATAATTAATCACAAGTCCCTATGGGTACGATATCAGGACTGACAATCCTATATTACTTGTACGCTCGCGTCTACTTGCGTGTGCGTTTGCGAGCAATAAGTTTTTGGCGCCATTGCCAGGGACTTAGAAATTAACTATTTTACTAGATTAGATTGTTACTTTTTGTCTATTCAAATTTTTTGGCTTTTTAGCTTAGTTTAATATTTTATTATCTTTGTTGACATGGCATCTTGAAATGAGAATTGATCGAATATTAGTTTTTTTTATTTTAGTGATCCCTATCCATATTGTGGAGGACCACACTTGTGGAAAAATTGTGAATCTCAATCTTATGAGTAGAGTTTTTGTAATGTGTGTGGTTGGTGGCCATTGGGATGGTTGTCCAAATTTTTTTACCCTTCTCTGAGTCCCTATTATGATATTTCTATTAATGTTTGTGAGTAGGAGAGGAGCGACGAAGTGGATGATGTGGAGCGTGCTGCCCGTATTATGGACATGGTGAGGCAAGTAGCCGAGCAACAAGATGAAAATCAAAGGCTATACAAAGAACTAGTGCAGCAAACATGAGAATGAAGGCCGAGGCGGAAGAATTGACTAAAGAGAGAGAGAGTTTCCACAAGAAGATAATTTTGAAGAAGCAGATATAGGCCAATCTTGGCTAGAGGAACAAGCTCAACTAACAAAATTTCATGAGTCTCTCCATGATGGTCTTTCAACTATGACAATAACTAATAGAAGGAAGAACTGAGCTCAGGCAAGAGATAGACCAATTTGGCTCAGATATCCATGACCTGCAGGCTAAATTGAATAAAAAGGTTGAGGCATCTGATGCTCTACAACCAATTGTTGTGGACACTGACCAGCTTGTGGAGCAGAAAGAGGAATTCCAACTATTCGACCACAATATTATTAAAGTTGCCAAGGCTTAGGAAATGTGCAAAAGTGAGGATGTTAAAAGTGAAGCATTTTTAGAGTTGGAGCATATTGGACCTCATTCTAACCACTTTTCAACATTTTGTTTGGTTGGTGACACGAGAATTGATAAATTCGAGCATATGTAGGAGTCAATGGATGGGAACAAAGTGCATATATTATGAAATTTACTATGCCAAGAAGACAAAACTACATCACTCACTTAAAGACCAAGAAGTGCAAAATGCGACATTATTTGCTTGGTTCTTTTGTATTCGAACCACTGCCCCAAGAACGTGACAGAAAAATTGATGCAAAATTGGGGGCTCAATTTATATTCTCAAAGTGGAAGGAATAGTGGTGAAAGTAATGGCATCGTGCTGCGATTATAAATAAGGCGCTTGTTAGGAGACAACCCAACTTTTTTTTTTTATTTCTGTTTATTTTGTGTGTGTTATTTTTGTAGTATTATTTTGTGTTTTGTAGGAGTAGGAGCATGGAATAAAACCATTAGGCGTGTGAAAAATTGAGCAAGTGGCTAAAAATAAGTGTGGACTGTCCGCACAAAGGATCATACCTGGAAGAAGTCTAAGTATCCCGTGAGCTGCTAATGCTTCGGCCTTTGGCCTACTAGGGAGTATATTTACCCTCTTGTTATATATAGTATGCATTGAGTACATTGCACAATTTTAAGTGTGGGTAAGGAGATTGTCTGAGTGATTTTCTGTGCTATCCTAGCTTAATTGTAGTATTCTTTCTTACTGTAGTTATTTTTATTCAAAAAACAAAAGATAAAAAAAAAATTGAGAAAAATAATTTAGAAACAAAAAAAAAAGAAAATTGAGAAAAATAATTTAGAAACACTTAAACTTTTCCCGACGATGGATCTCTTAGGCGATCTTCTTGAGGGATTAATTCTAACAAAAAAAATATAATTTTTTTTAAAAAAAACAGAAAAATACAGTTTCAAATTAAAGTAAGTATATTTATATGCATAATGCCTCGCATTTTACTCATATTTCGTAAATTTCGAATGTGTAATCTAATAGTTTGTGCTAATTCGTGGTATTTTTATGTGTAAGAGTCATCCGGATGCAGTGTGGAATGAAAGTGCACGACTTGAAGCAAAAATTGAAATAAAATGAAAAATTAGGACAGTGTAGCCCCACAGGTAGCGTGGGGCGCTACCTGTGGCCCGGTTTCCAGAGGCAAAAATTTTTCCAGTGCCAGGGCTAGCACCCCATGCTACCTTGGATGCTGGGTGACGGGTTTCACTCCTATTTCGTCGGGGGCAAGGTTATTTCTACCCAAGACGCCTCCAACTCGTATAAAAGCAAGTCTAAACCTATTTTGGAGGGGGAGACGCCACATTGAGAGGAAAACACAAGAATGGAACACTTGGGAGCAAGGATTCTCAGTTTTTCTTCCTCATCTCTTCCTTTAATCTCATAGTTTATTAGTTTTTGTAACGACTTGGCCGGTCGTTTTGAGCTCTAGCATGTTGTTCGGCGGTTCGAGATGTTGAGTAACTTCACTTCATGTATTATGACTTGCACATGTAGTTGGATTAGATTTTCGTGAAGATCAGAGTTGGTTTGGAAGAATAATTCTCTATTCGGAAGCTTTAAGTTGGAAGAGTTGACCATGGTTTATGTTGGGTGAACGACCTCAGATCGGAGTTTTGATAGTTCTGTTATGTCCGGATGATGATTTTGGACTTAGGACTTTGTCCGAATTTGGATTTGGAAGTCTGTAGGTTGATTTGATATTTTTTGGCAAAAGTTGGAAGATTGAAGGTTTAAAAGGTTGATAGGTTTGACCGAGAGTTGACTTTGTGGATATCGGATTTGGATTATAGTTTTCGGAGTTGGTATAGGTCCGTTGTGTCATTTGAAACTTGCATGCAAAATTTGAGGTCATTCCGGGTTGATTTGATATGATTCAGCATGAGTTCTGGAAGTTTAAACGTTTATTAGTTCATTAGGCTTGAATTGATGTGTGATTCATGTTTTTTTTTGTTGTTTGGTGTGTTTTGAGGCGCCGAGTAGGTTCATGTTATATTTTGGGACTGGTTTATGTGATTGGGCGGGCCTAGGGAACCTCGGGTGTGATTCGGATGTGTTTGGATTGTGTCGCGCTCTTATTTGATGCTTCGACATCGTTTATTTGGGCATACAGGGTACTATATTGAGAAAACGACCTTTGATTTGTGATTAAATTGAACCATTAGATCAGAATCATAATTACGGAATCATAGTAATAAGAATTGTCGAATTCCGAGGTCGTATGATAGAGTTATGCCCATTTTCGTGTCGGGAAAGATTGTTGGTTTCTAGTGCGAACTTTTGTTCTTTGCAAACGCGAAGAAGAATTTCTAGATTGATCGGTTAACATGAGAAACTTCTCTTTGCGAACGCGAAGGTCTCCCGCGAAGGCGATGAACAAAAATTATCTGGACAGTATTTTAAACCGAGAATCTTAGTATTTTGAGCATATCTTGAGTTCTAGAGCTTCGTTTGAGATAATTTTTGCGATATTGCTCTCGTTTCAACAATGGGGTAAATAATTGGCCTTTATTTTGATGTTTTTTCATGATTAGTTTTGTTGATTATAATTTTTATCCGTCTTTGGATTGTAGAAATTGGGGTTTTGAGCTCCAAAGTTGAGAAATGGTAAATCCTTGGTTTGAGGGTCAATTTGTGGATGAAATTGGATGCTTTTCTGGATATATACTATATAAGATAAGGGCAATACTTATTTTTGATAATATTTGGAATCTGGGAACGTGGGCCCGAGCGTTGACTTTGTTGACTTTTCGAGCGGAGTTGAGAATTGTTACATATTGTTAGATTATGAGTATTGGAGTATATGTTTATTGGTTTGCACGTTATTTGATTAGCTTTGGATCATTTGACATTAGTTTTATAAATACCCAACCGGTCATTTTAAGCCCTAGTGCGTCGTTCGACAGTTTGAGGCCTTGAGTAACTTCACTTCATGTTCTATGACTTGTACGCGTGGTCAGAATTGAATTTTCGGAAGTTCGGAGTTCATTCGGATGGAAAATTCTCAATTCGGAAGATTTAACTTGGAAGAGTTGACCAAGGTTTTATTTTTGTGTAAATGACCTTGATCTCGGGATTTGAAGGCTCCGATAGGTTCGTATGATGATTTCGAACTTAGGCGTGTGTTCGGGTTGAATATCGGGTGGTCCGGGAGTGATTCGGCACTTGTTGTGGAAAGTTGGCATTTTGAAGGTTTTAGAATTTCCTATGTTTGGTTTGAAGCGGACATTGGTGTTATTGATGTCCGTTTGGGATTCTGAACTTTGGAATAGGTTCATATCATGATTTTTGACGTGTAAGTGAGGTTTGGCATTATTTCGGAATGTTTAAGTATGAATCGGACGCGTTCGTTGAAGTTGGAATGTTTGGAAGTTAAAAGAAGGATTTTGATCGTCGATTCGTAGTTTGGATGCTGCTTGGTGTGATTTGAGGCGTCGAGTAGGTTTATGTCATGTTTTGGGACTTGTTGGTGTGATTGGACTGGGTCCGGGGGGCCTTGGGTGAGTTCTGAGGTGGTTTCAGATCATTTTTCCATGTTTTGCTACTACTAGTGCTGGTGTCTGGTTTTGTTCTTCGCGAACGCGAAGGGATTCATGCGCTTGCGAATACAAATTTGTTGGCTACTAAAATTTTGTGCTTCGCGTTTGCGACTGGTGCCTCGCGTTCGTGTAAGGTATGACGGCAAAGCTAACCGTTCGCAATGAAGAAATTGGCTTGGGGGAGATTGGCCTTCGCGTCCTCGAAGGAGTGGACGCGTTCGCGATAAAGCAGCCTGGTGATGCATCGCGTTAGCGAGACTAGTCTCGCGTTCGTGAAGAACAGTTTTGGGTCCAAAGTTTGTTGAGCTTCATGAACGCGAGGGCTGTGCCGCATTCGCGAAGAAGGGTCGTCTGGGCAGTGTCTTTTTTAATTCGGGAGTTGGCTACCTTTTCTCGATTTTTCATTTGGGTGGCCAAATTTGGGGAGCTATTTTAAGGAGATTTTTATCCAGCAACACAAGGTAAGTGATTCCCATTTGTTGTAAGCTAAATACATGAGTTATATATGGATTTCAACATGGAAATTTCTAGAAATTGTGGAGTTTTTGAAGAAAACCTAGAATTTGGTATTTTTGGCTTTTGACCACGAAATTGTACATGGAATTAGGAATAAATTTTATATTTTAGTTCATGATGTTATGGGTAATGTCTATCTTCAAACATTTTTGGAATTCGGGCATGTAGGCCCAAGAGTTGACTTTGTTGACTTATCGAGTAGATTTGGGAAGTGTTATAAATTAATTAATTATGATGTTGGAGTATATTTGTTTTGAATTCATGATTATTTGACTAGTTTCGGATCGATGGGCACTAGTTTGAGGTGCTAGAGAGGCGTAGGAGCCAGTTATAGAATTTCGTAGCGAGGTAAGTCTCCTGTCTAACTTTGTGAGGGAGAATTTTACCCCGTAGGTGTTATACCTATTATGTGCTACATGTTGTGGGAGCTATGCACGTATGAGGTGACGAGTTTCCTTACGTATGCAAGAATTCCTAATTATGTTCGGGTAGACTTAGATTCACGCCATGCTTTAACTGTACTATTTGGGTTATCTTTTCCTGTTTAATTACTTTGTTTCACATTTATGACGTGAAACTAGACTCACACAGAGTAATGGACTCGCTATGTTAAATATTCAAGAGCTACTTGATTAGCCGTGGAAAATTAGACTTCCCTTACGAATTTCTCTCGCAATGTGTGTATTCATCAAAAAGTTTTTTTAACTTTCATAACTCACACGTATATTCGTGACTGTGGTCCAGGACCCGTTGAAGCTTCATATTCTAATGGGATTTGGATCGTTCGCCTCGGCAGGATTATGTACTCTTATGGAATCGGGTCGTTCGTCTCGGCAGGATATATGTAACACACTCTTATAGGATCGGGTCGTTCGCCTCAGCAGTATCATGTGTCATATTCTTATGGGATCGGGCCGTTCGCCTCGACAGTATCATGTATCATATTCTTATGGGATAGGAAAGTTTGTCTCGACAGTATCATGTATCATATTCTTATGGGAACGATCCGTTCGCCCCCGCAGTATCATGTATTATATTCTTATGGGATCGGGCCGTTCGCCTCGGCATTTCTATAAAACAACTCTTATGGGATCAGGCCGCTCGCCTCGACAGAATTGTGCGAAATACTTGATAAGAAGTCCGCGTATTCATGAATTTTCCAAACTCGAGATATGATTGTTGACTTGGTTTTGGCAATTACGTACTTCATTTGAGAGGTATCCAGTATTTGAGGACTTTGTGTGTATTGTTCAGCTGTAGACTGTATTAATTGTCTTTACATGTACTCATTGTTACCTACCATGTTTCATATTTTCCTACTTATTATATTGATTTGTTGGACCACTAGTATGTGTCAATGTCGACCCCTTGTCACTACCTCTCTAGGGTTAGGCTAGATACTTAATGGGTACACGTTGATTTACGTACTCATGCTGCACTTCTGCACTAAATGTGCAGGATTTGACAAGTTTATTTGATGGTCACTTGGGCGCGGAGGCGCAGCTGCTGAGGGGACTCTATGGTGAGCTGTATTCCATGCCACGATTCGCAGCACACAGAGTTTCCATCATAATTATTTACTTTATCCTGTCTAATTTGTATTCTAGACAGATGATGTAATGTTATTGTACTTCCTAGTAAATACTCATGCACTTGTGATACCGGGTTTTGGGGTGTGATAGAATTCATGTAAAATTGCTTTACATTGATACACTATTAATTTATATTTCATTTAAATTGTACGTACCTACTATTTTAATGCATTGATATTTTTATCTAATAAGATTCATTATTTCCAAAATAATAAAATGAATAATTAAGCTGATAGTTCACTGTTGGCTTGCCCAATAACGACGTTGGGCGCATCCTATCCTATATTGGATTTTTTATGGTGACAGCTTGGTATCAGAGCTCTAGTTCACTTGGGTTTCACGGGTCATGAGCTAGTCTAGTAGAGTTTTGCAGATCGGTACGGACATATCAGTACTTATCTTCGAGAGGCTACAGGGCTGTTAGGAGCACTTCCCTTCTTGATTCCTCATCGTGCGATTTGATCCCATTAAAGTTTATGCCTTCATTTCCTTCCTACTCATTCTTATACGATGCTGAGCGCTGGTTATCACTTGGTCATCGAGGAGTTGTAATGGTACTGCAAATGCGGTGCAGGATATTTCTCCCTACGTATTCGAGTGGGCTATTATCTCACCTTGTGGAGGGGTGTTATGTTATTTCAGCCCAGTGTTGGTGTTGCCTACAGTCGTGATTTGATATTTTCAAATTGGTGGAATTCTTGTTCATATTGTGGTGTCTCCGTCCTTGATTGAATGCATTGAGGCTCATCGGCATGTTGGTCTTCACTTGTTTGACTCTAGGCACAATGGTGTGAGATAGAACCTAAGAGGAAGTTATCAGAGATGGTTGTGTGTTGCGACTTCAGGATCTAATCGGCGTTTCCAATATTGATGATTCGAGGGAGATGATCTCTGAGGTGGTTTCTATGCTTAGGAATTTTGAATGTGATGAGAAGGGCTTGATTGGAATGCAGGAAAAGGTGAAGTATTCGATCATTGTCTTAATGCAATACGACTCCGAGTTTCAAACACGTTGGATCTTCGGCTGATGTTAATGAATGAAGGGATCCTTACGGCTGGCGAATCAGTGTGGACCCAAGGAGGTTAGTTGATTTCATGATGGATGTAACTATAGCAATGACATTGGAGGAGGACGATATGAAGTTACACAGGTGGGCTATCTTCTGTGAACAGGTTAGCGGTTGCGTTGTTTTGATGAGGTTTCTACAAAGAGTTCTACTTTCTGCCGAACATTGGATGCATGTGCTGTGATGTGAGCTTGGGTCGCTTGAAGAAGATGGTACGACTGCTAAGAGCTTGAGTGTGCGATTGGAGCTGATAATTCAAGATGTGTTATGATTAGTCCAACAAGAACTTATGAGAATTTTTGCCGAGCAACGGTGTGCAATCATGGTGACTGGACAGAAGAGGTCATTGTGGAGTCTGGATCTATGTGATTGAAGCGTAAAGCTAAGTGGGGTAGCCCACCATCTATGTTTGAGTCACATGGCTGTGTGCCTGTGTAGTTTCTGATTATCGGTGCATTGGTGGATAGTTATGTCCAAGAGGAGAAAAAAACATCAAGGATTTGGACAAAGCATTTGACATATATTTATTGCATTTTGCCTTAACGATTCATGTGCAGGTATTGGGATAACTCAGAGTTTATGCTTTTGGTGGATGTGATGCACAAGGAAAAGAATTGATCTGGTTGCTTCTTTGGAAGTGTTCATATGCTAACAGAGCACCAGTGTTTGGTTATGTACTCCGGACCAGGTCAGAGTGGGTGACTCTTAACAATGGTTCTAGTGGGTTCGAGAATTTAAAGTGCGGTGTTTAAGGATTTCGGGCTCATTATGTGGCTGAGGACTGGGTTTTGCAGAAGAGTGTGAAGAATACTTGAGGAATTTTTGTGTTGTCATCGGGTCTACGGTGCAGTGTTGGAGGAATGGGAGAAACAACTTTGGATTCGTGGAAGGTCTTTCAGAACGGGTGTATCAGTTGGAAATGCTATTGAGCACCTAAGGAGGTTATGAGATGGCCCATGGGTATTGAGACGATGTGGTCTTGTAATTTGGGTCACTTGGTATGAGTGTTGTTTGAGGTTTGTTATGTATTTGAATGGAGCTATTATTATTTCGAAGGCAAGTCAAGAGTAAATTGGAAGAAGTTGGGGCAGTTAGTTATGGCTTGAATCAGCATGGTTTTGCTGTTATGGGAATTCGGTTGCGTGTTGCAATTGTTCTTCTGAAATGAGTTGGGTGAAAGGGGTTCAAGCCGATGAAGTGGTTATTCTACTGGTGGTTTAGGGTTATGCTAAATTTCTGGTACTCTCGCGTAGCGGCATGATAGGTGCAGTGAGCGACATGGAGATTAGAAGTTGAGGATCAAGGTTACGGTTCAGTTTTGATAAGAACGTCACGAACTCGGAGGAGCGGAGGAAGAATTCAGATGTTCAAAGTAAGCTAGCATTATCCTAATGTTGCCTAAGGACAGAGTTCTGTAGAAGTGGCATTGTGCATTGGTTTTTGGATTCTTGATTGGCATTACAGAAATAGCATGGTCGTTGTCCATTGATGTTCAGATTTTGCTACCCAGTGCAGAAGGTTGTGGGAGTATATCCCTCGAGAAGATCATATGAGTGTGACGTGTTAGTCATTCGATTGTTAGAGATTGAAATCAGGTATGGAGATTATGGTACTGTCGCCAATAGGAGAGGTTATGGCTGAGAGGCATTTTATTCCTTTGGTTGCGTATTGTGGGAGCTGTTCCGGATTTGACGACGGCTCGTATATGTGATGAATAGGGTCATTGTGGATCCTTGAAAGGTTATTGGCCCAATAAGGGATGATCTAGTTTGAATATATGTTTTACATCCGGTAGTATGTGATCATTTAGCACAGTTACTTATGGATGAGTCTTTGGGCGTTGGATGTTTTCCGTGTCGTCGGCTATTCTATGAAATACTCTATTATGCTCTGTGGGTTGTGAGGCAGCTTGATTATTCTCACATGTATGGTGATCCCATGTAGCTGGTGGTGTTAAATGAGCAGGATGGCTCTCGAGATGCAGGTCATTTATAGCACCTTAGTCGTGCTTGAGTTTTTGTAGCACATGGCGCTACCCGTCTCCCAGGGTTGTGTTTATGCACTTGGCATTCTTTTGATTGATATTCAGGCATTTCGCAGGTATGAGCATTATTGCTCGATGGATATTTCCTTATTGATTGTTATGTATGGACGTGGGGCGCTGTCACAAGTACGATGTTTGGATCGGGTTGCACGCTGCAACAATATCATGTGTGGATCGGGTTGCACGACGCAACATTGAGATGTTGAGTACGGTTCGCTATACTTATTTTTGGGTATCATGTTTCTCATCTCTGAGAAAGGTTCATAGCATTTTATTGACCGTTTGATTCATTACACGGGCTGGCTAGCTCCTTGCCAAAGTTCATTCTTCCTTATGTGTCATATTCGAGTTATAGTGTGTTGGCGCATTGATGGCGTCGTATGGGATTTTAGTCAGTGTTTGAGGTGACTTATTGCCTGTGCAGCTTGTACTAGGTGAGACGAGATTATTGGACCTGAAATCAGTGCCATCAGATTTATGTAAGTTATATTAAAGAGAAGATATCACTATTCAGTTCAGAATGAGGTAATGGTTCTTGTCAAGCGGGAAAACTCCATGAGATATTGATTCAACGGGTGGTTATGTGTTCCTGCACATCTCTTTCCTCGTTACAGTATTGCAAGGGTTGAGACCGGGCTTATATGTGTTATGTGGTATACTACGGGCATCTGGTTCGTGAATCTGCAACTATTGTAGTCGGAGGATATTATCTTGGATATACAAATTGTGCGGTGTACTGTGTGACCTCAGCATGGGTGCAAGATCCTATTTGGTACTGTGGGTTGAGATTGTTACGGTGTTCAAATGATGGAATCAGGTCACGTGGAGAATTTTGGATGTTGGAATTTGGTTCTAAGACTTGTTAGCTAAGGCAATAGGGATGATCTTCAGTCTGGCTCAAGCAAATGTGCTCACGTGGGTTGTGGTTGCACGGGTAGGTGCACGAGGTGTTAAACATTGATTTTGGTCAACTCCAGAACAGCTCTTGGCACGTTCGAGGATGAACACATGTTTAAGTGGGGGAAAATGCAACAACCCGATCAATCTTTTTTGAGCCCTAGCGCATCGTTAGACGGTTTGAGGCCTTGAGTAACTTCACTTCATGTTCTATGACTTGTACGCGTGGTCGAAATTAAATTTCGGGATGTTCAGAGTTGATTCGGATAAAGAATTCTCAATTCGGAAGCTTTAAGTTGAAAGAGTTGACCAAGGTTTGACCTTTGAGTAAATGACCTTGGAATCGAGATTTGAAGGTTCAAATAGGTTTGTATGATGATTTCGGACTTAGGCGTGTGTTCGGGTTGAATATCGGGTGGTCTGGAGCGATTCAGCGCTTATTGTGGAAAGTTGACATTTTGAAGGCTTTAGAATTTCCTAAGTTTTGTTTGAAGCGGACTTTGGTGTTATTGATGTCCGTTTGGGATTCCAAGCCTTGGAATAGGTTCGTATCGTTGATTTGTGACTTGTGCGTAAAGTTTGGCGTCATTCCGGAATGTTTAAGTATGAATCGGACGCATTTGTCAAAGATGGAATGTTTGGAAGTTAAAAGAAGGATTTTGATCGTCGATTCGTAGTACGGATATTGTTTGGTATGATTTGAGGCCTCGAACAGGTTCGTGTCATGTTTTGGGACTTGTTGGTGTGATTGGACCGGGTCCCGAGGGCCTCAGGTGAGTTCCAGGGTGGTTTCAGATCATTTCTCCATGTTTTGCTACTGCTGGTGCTATTGTCTGGTTTTGTTCTTCGCGAACGCGAAGGGATTCATGCGCTCGCGAAGACGGATTTGTTGGTTGCTGAAATTTGGTGCTTCACGTTCGCGACTGGTGCCTCGCGTTCACGTAAGGTAGGACGGCAAAGCTATGCGTTTGTGATGAAGGGGGAGATTGGCCTTCACGTCCGTGAAGGAGTGGACGCGTTTGTGATAGAGCAGCCTGGTGAAGCATCGGTTCTCGAGACTAATCTCGCGTTCGCGAAAACAATTTTGGGTCCAAAGTTTGTTGAGCTTCGCGAACGCGAGGGCTGTGCCGCATTCGTGAAGAAGGGTCGTCTGGGCAGTGTCCATTTTAATTCGGGAGTTGGCTCACTTTTCCCTCATTTTTCACTTGGGTGACCGAATTGGGGTGCTATTTTGAGGAGATTTTCATCAAGCAATACAAGGTAAGTGAACCATTTGTTGTAAGCAAAAAACATGAGTTATATATGGATTTAAACATGGAAATTTGTAGAAATTGTGGAGTTTTGAAGAAAACATAGAATTTGGTATTTTTGGCTTTTGACCACGAAATTGGACATGGAATTGGGCATCAATTTTATATTTTAGTTCATGATGTTATGGGTAATGTCTATCTTCAAAAAAATTCGGAATCGGGCATGTGGGCCCGAGAGTTGGTTTTCATGATTGTTTGACTAGTTTTGGATCGATGGGCACTGGTTTGAGGTGCTAGAGAGGCATTGGAGCCGGTTATAGAACTTCGTAGCGAGGTAAGTCTCCTGTCTAACTTTGAGAGGGGAAATTTACCCCGTAGGTTTTATATCTATTATGTGCTACATGTTGTGGGAGCTAGGCACGTATGAGGTAACAAGTGACCGCATGTATGATAGAATTCCTGATTATGTTCGGGTAGACTTAGATTTGCGCCATGCTTTAACTGTACTATTTGAGTTATCCTTGCCTGTTTAATTATTTTGTTTTGAATTATGACCTGAGACTAGACTTGTACAGAGTAATGGACTCGCTATGTTAAATATTCAACGAGCTGCTTGAGTAGCCGCGAAAAATTAGGCTTCCCTAACGAATTTCTCCTGCGTTGTGCGTACTTATCGAAAAGTTTTCTTCAATTTCATTACTCACATGCATATTCGTGAGTGGGGTCAAGGACCCGTTAAAGCTTCATATTCTAATGGGATCGATCCATTCGCCTCGACAGGATTACGTACCACACTCTTATAATATCGGGCCATTCGCCTCGACAGGATATATGTAACACACTCTTATGGGATATGGACATTCGCCTCAGCAGTATCATGTATCATAATCTTATGGTGGATCGGGTCGTTCGCCTCCGCAGTATCATGTATCATATTCTTATGGGATCGGGCCGTTCGCCTCGGCATTTCTATAAACCACTCTTATGGGATCGGGCCGCTCGCCTCGGCAGAATTATGCAAAATACTTGATAAGAAGTCCGCGTATTCATGAATTTTCCAAACTCGAGATCTGACTGTTGATTTGGTGTTGGCCATTACGTACTCCATTTGAGAGGCATCCAGTATTTGAGGACTTTGTGTGCAATGTTCAGTTGTAGACCGTATTATTTGCCTTTACCTATACTCATTGTTACCTACCATGTTTCATATTTGCCTACTTATTATATTGATTTGTTGGACCACTAGTAAGTGTCAATGTCTACCCCTCGTCACTACCTCTCCGGGGTTAGGCTAGATACTTACTGGGTACACGTTGATTTACGTACTCATGCTGCACTTCTGCACTAAATGTGCAGGATTTGACAAGTTTATTTGATGGTCACTTGGGCGCGGAGGCGCAGCTGCTGAGGGGACTCTATGGTGAGCTGTATTCCATGCCACGATTCGCAGCACACAGAGTTTCCATCATAATTATTTACTTTATCCTGTCTAATTTGTATTCTAGACAGATGATGTAATGTTATTGTACTTCCTAGTAAATGCTCATGCACTTGTGATACCGGGTTTTGGGGTGTGATAGAATTCATGTAAAATTGCTTTACATTAGCAGAATATTACTTTATATCTCCTTTAAATTGTAAGTACCTACTATTTTTAATGCATTGATCTCTCTATCTAATAAGATTCATGATTTAAATAATAATAAAATGATTAATTAAGCTGATAGTTCACCGTTGGCTTGCCTAACGGTGAAGTTATGCGCCATCACAGCCTACATCGGATTTTGGGTCATGACAAGTTTAAGGAGTTAGAGAGGCGTTGGAGTCGGTTATTGAATTTCAGAGTGAGGTAAGTCTCCTGTCTAACCTTTTGAGGAGAAATTTACCCCCTATTTGTTATATTTATTATGTGTTACATGTTGTAGGAGCTACGCACGTATGAGGTAACGAGTGTCCGTGCGTATACTAGAATTTCTGATTATGTCCAGGTAGACTTAGACTCACGCCATGCTTTATTTTTACTATTTGAGTTATTCTTGCCTGTTTAAATACTTTAATTTCCATTTAGCTACTAGACTCGCGTAGCATATAATCTAACTTGCTATTTTAGATACTTGATGAGCTGCTTAATTAGCGTATTGAACTTGGTATTTGCCTGATAGTTTTTCTTGAATTTTATAAATCACACGTATATTCGTGAGTAGGGTCAGTGACCTGTCAAAATTTCATATTTTAGTGGGATCGGGTTGAACACCTCAGCAATGTTCTTATAGGATTGGGACGTTCGCCTCGGCGGTATCATGTAACACACTCTTTGGGATCGGGAAGTTCGCCTTGGCGGTATCATGTAACCAACTCTTATGGGATTGGGCCGTTCGCCTCGACAGAGTAACATATTCTTATGGGACCAGTTCATTCGCCTCGGCAGGATTATGTATCACACTCTTATGGGATTGGGCCGTTCGCCTCGGCAGAGTAACGTATTCTTATGGGATCGGGCCGTTTAGCTCGGTAGGATTATGTATCACACTCTTATGGGATCAGGTCGTTCGCCTTGACAGTTCTCTTAAAGACTCTTATGGGATCGAGCCGATCGCCTCGAAATAATCATGCTAAATACTTGATAAGGAGTTTACGTACTCATGAGTTTCCTGACTTAAGATGTGACCGTTGATTTGGTATTGACCATTACGTATTCCATTTGAAGAGGTAGCCGATAATTGAGGACTTTGTGTTCACTGTTCAGTTGTAGACCGTATTATTTGCCTATATCTGTTCGTTTACTTACCATGTTTCATACTTGTCTACCTTATTATATTTGATTTATTGGACCACTAGTAAGTGTCGATTTCGACCCCTCGTCACTACCACTTTGGGGTTAGGCTAGATATTTACTGGATACGCGTTGATTTACGTACTCACTCTACACCTCTGCACTGAATGTGCAGGTGCTGAGGCATGTACATTAGGTGGTCATCTTCGCACAGCTGCTGAGGGGACTTTATGGTGAGCATTTTACGCTACAATTCGCAGCACACGGAATCTCCATCTTATTCAGTTATTATATCTTGTCTATTTTATATTTTAGACTGATGATATGGTAGTGTTGTATTATTCTAGTAGATGCTCATGCTCTTGTGACACCGGATGTTGGGGGTTCCTAGTGGATGTTCATTATCTTATTTCACGTTATTATTATCACTTCACTTTATGATTTATTTATATTCAAAAATTTCGTAAATAAAAGCACGGGTTTCTATGAGTGCTAGATTTTTTTTTTAATGAAAATCCTGATTTTAACAATTTAAAATTGATAGTTAAGTAGAGGTTCCCACATTGGCTTGCCTAACAGCATAGTTGGGCACCATTACAACCTATTATGGGATTTAGGTCGTGACAACTTGGTATCAAAACGTTAGGTTCACTTAGGTGTAACGAGTCATGAGCAAGTCGAGTAGAGTCTTGCGGATCAGTACGGAGACGTCTGTACTAATCTTCGAGAAGCTACACGGTTATTAGGAGAACTTCCCTTCTTGATTTCCTCATCATGCGGTTTGATTTCATTGAAGCTTGTGTCTTCATTTTTTTCCTACTCTTTCTTATATGATGTTGAGTGCTTGTTATCAATTGGGCATCGAGGAGTTATAGTGGTGCTACAGATATGGTGCAGGATGTTTTTCCCTGCGTATTTGGGTGGACTATTATCGACACCTTGTGGAGAGGTGTTTTGTCGTTTCAGCCTAGTATTAGCATTGCCTATAGTTTCGAAGCTATGCACAGTGTATTGTGATGTTCATCCGTTGTTATCGAGCAGTGCTGTTGTGAATAGTAGGGTGTATATTTATGTGTTGGGGCAGTGAATGTCCCAAGAGGAGAATTTCTCGGTTTATGGTTTAGAGAATCGACATTTACTTCCAATGGAGGAGAGGCAATCAGACTATGGATGTTCAGGCTTTGGTTGACGGAGTAGCGAGATTAGATATTTTCAAACTTGGTGGAATTCTTGTTTGTGATGTGGTGTAGTCGTCCTTGTTTGAACGCATTTAAGCTCGTCGGTGTGATGGTCTTCACTGGTTTGCCTTCGTGGAAGGGTGTTGTGAAATGGTACATAAGACACGGGTATCAGAGATGGCTGTGCGTGGCAGCTTCAGGGTCAAATCGGTGTTTCTAGTGTTGATTTTTTGATAGAGATGATATGCGGTGCAGTGTTAGAAAATGGGAGAAATAGTTTCGCAGAAGATCTAATCAGCATAGGTGTATCAGTTAGCGTTACTATGGATTGCATTAGGAAGGTATGAAATGGGTTATGGGTATTGAAACGACGTTGTCTTGTGAATTGGTTCACTCAGTACGAGTGTTGATTGGGATCCGTTATGTGATTGAATAGAGGTATTCATTCTGAAGGCAAGTCAAGAAGAAATCGGAAGACGCTGAGTCAGTCTAGTAGTAGTTTAGATCGGCATGGTTAAGGAAATGATCGGTTCCTTAGGTGTGGTAAGGCAATACAGGTGTTTTGTGGCTGTGCTTGTTGGCTTGATAGCCTCCCTAATTTGATTGATTTGGAGGTATTTGATTCTGATGGTTTTTATTATGCGTAAATGGGTCCCGAAAGAGTTATGGCGGTCTAGAACACGACTTGAGTTCTATGTCTTTTGCGGCTATGGGAAGTTGGTTATGTGTTGCGATTCTTCTTCTAAAATGAGTTAATTGAAAGGTCCTAGCCGATAAATCTTTATTCTACTAGTGGTTCAGGAGTTATGATGAAATTCTTGTACTCTCGCGTAGTAGCATGGTAGGTGCAGTGAGCAGTATGGAATTGGAATTTGAGGATAAAGGTTGCGATCTAGTTTTCACAGGAATGTCACAAGCTCAGAAGAGCTGTGGAGAGATTTTAGATGTTCAGAGTATGTTGGTGTTATTTTTGTGACACCTGAGAATGGTGTTCTGTGGAAGAAGAATTATGTATTGATTTATGGATTCTTGATTTGCATTACAATAGTAGTATGGTTGGTAGCCATGGATGTACAGATTTGGCTACCTGGTGCGAAAGGTCGTGGGAGTATCTTCCGCGGGATGATTGTATAAGTGTTACGTGTCATCCATTTATGTGGTAGAGATTGAATCAGGTACGAAGATTCTTGTCACTGTCGCTGATGGGAGAGTTTATGTTTGAGAGGCGCTTTATTTCTTTGGTTGCGGATTGTGGGAGTTTGTTCCGGGTTGGTAGATCGTATGTGCCATGAATAGGGTCATTGTGGATATTTGGAGGTCCGTTGGTAGGCCTAATGTGAATGTATATTTTATACCAGATCAAATATTCTTATCTGGCATAGCATCGCTTATGGATGAGTTTTTGGGCATGGCGGATGATATTCCTGCCTTCATCTATTTAACGTGCTACTCTTTTATGCCATACGGGTTCTGAGATAGCTTGATTATTCACAAGTATGTTGTGATCCTGTGTAGCTTGTGGTGTTATGTGAGTGAGATGGCTTTCAAGATGCAAGTTGTTTATTTCACCTTAGTCGTGATTAGCATTTCGTAGGGCATGGCGCTACCTGTCTGTTTATGCACTTGGCATGCTTGTGGTTGATATTCGGGCATTTTGCGGGTATGAGCATTTTGGCTCGATGGGTATTTCCTTATTGATTTCTATGTGCGGATCAGGTGGCATGCCGCTACGGTGTACGATGTTTAGATCGGGATGCAGGTTGCAACAGTGAGATGTTAAGTACAGATCTGTATGCTTATTTTGTGTGTTTTGTTTTTCATCTCTGCAATAGGTTCATAGCATTGGTTTGGTTATTTTTGTTCGTTGCGCAGGCCGAATAGTCTTGTATTTAGGTTCGTTATTCCTTATTGGTCATATTCAAGTTGTAGCTTATTGGCGCATTGATGGCGTCATATGAGATTTAAACGGTGTTTGAGGTGGCTTATTGCCCGAGAAGCTTGTATATGGTGAGATGAGGTTGTTGGATCTGGAATTAGTGCAATCAGATTTCTTTAATGTATATTAGAGGGAAAATGTCACTAATCAGTTCAGAATGAGGCAATGGGTCTCACCAAGTGGAGAGACTCCATGAGTTATTGATTTGGCAGGTAGTTATGAGTTTCTACACATCTCCTTCATCATTGCAGTACTGTGAGGTTTGGAACAGGGCTTATATGCGTTATGAGGTATATTACGGGCATCAGCTTCGTGAATTTACAATTATTGTGGTTCGAGGATGTTATATGAGAATACGAATTAGGCAGTGCGTTGTGTGAATTCAATATGGGTGCATGATCATGTTTTGGTACAACGTGTTGAGATTGATACAGCGTGCATATGCTAGAATCAAACCTGGTAGAGAATTCTGAATGTTGGAATTTGGTTCTAAGGCTTGTGGGCTAAGGTAGGATAAAGGATCTTCAATCTGGCTTGAGCTAATGTGCTCATATGGCTTGTGGTGGCACGGGTAGGTGCACGAGGTGTTAAACAGTGATTTCGGGCAACTCTGGAATAGTTCTTGGCACGTTCGAGGACGAACATATGTTTAAGTGGGGGAGAATGCAACGACCCGGCTGGTCGTTATGAGTTCTAGCATGTCGTTCAGCGGTTCAAGACCTTGAGTATCTTCACTTCATGTATTATGACTTGCACATGTAGTTGGATTGGATTTTAGGGAAGATCGGAGTTGGTTTGGAAGAATAATTCTCTATTCGGAAGCTTTAAGTTGGAAGAGTTTACCATGGTTTGACTTTTGGGTAAACGACCTCGGATCAGAGTTTTGACAGTTCCGTTAGGTCAGGATGATGATTTTGGACTTAGGCATATGTCCGGATTAGGATTTGGAAGTCCGTAGGTTGATTTGATGCTTTTTGGCAAAAGTTGGAAGATTAAAGGTTTAGAAGGTTGATAGGTTTGACCGAGAGTTGACTTTGTTGATATCGGATCTGAATTATAGTTTTGGGAGTTGGTATAGGTCCGTTGTGTCATTTGGACTTGCATGGCAAATTAGAGGTCATTCCGGATTGATTTGGTATGGTTCGACATGAGTTTTAGAAGTTTAAATGTTTATTAGTTCATTAAGCTTGAATTGATGTGCGATTCATGATTTTGTTGTTGTTTGGTGTGATTTGAGGCGCCGAGTAGGTTCGTCTTATATTTTGGGACTGCTTTGTGTGATTGGGCAGATTTGGGGGGGCCTCGGGTGTGTTTCGGATGTGTTTGGGTTGTGTCGCGCTGTTATTTGATGTTTTGACATCGTTTATTTGGGATAAAGGGTACTATATTAAGCAAACGACCTTTGATTTGTGATTAGATTGAACAATTAGATGAGTATCGTAATTACGGAACCATAGAAATAAGAATCGTCGAACTCTGTGGTCGTATGAGAGAGTTATGCCCATTTCCGTGTCGGGAAAGATTGATGTTTTCTGGTGCGAAATTTTGTTCTTCGTGAATGCGAAGAAGGATTTCTAGGTTGACCGACGCAAAAAATTTCTCTTCGCAAACGCGAAGGTCTTCCGCGAAGACGATGAACAAAAATTATGTGGACAATGTTTTAAACCGTGAATATTAGTATTCTGAGCATATCTTGAGTTCTAGAGTTCCGTTTGAGGAGATTTTAGCGGAGTTGCTCTCGTCTCAATATGGGGTTAAATATCTTACCTTCATTTTGTTATTTTTTCATGATTATTTTTGCTGATTATTATTTTTATTCGTCTTTGGATTGTAAAAATTGGGGTTTAGAGCCCCAAAGTTGAGAAATGATAAATCCTTGATTGAGAGTCAATTCGTGGATGAAATTGGATGATTTTCTAGATATGTACTATATAAATTAAGGGTAATACTTATTTTCGATACTATTTGGAATCCGGGCACGTTGGCCCGGGCGTTGACCTTGTTGACTTTTCGAGCAAAGTTGGGAATTGTTACATATTGTTAAATTACGAGTATTGGAGAATATTTTGATTGGTTTGCATGTTGTTTGATTATTTTCGGATCGTTTGGCATCGATTTGACGAGTGAGAGAAGCGTTGCAGCTGGTTATCGAATTTCGGAGCGAGGTAAGTCTCCTGTCTAACTTTTTGAGGGGGAATATACCCTGTAGGTGTCATATTTATTAGGTGCTACATGTTGTGGGAGCTACGCACGTATGAGGTGACGAGTATCCGTGCGTATGCTAGAATTTTTTATTATGTCCGGGTAGACTTAGACTCACGCCATACTTTAATTATACTATTTGAGTTATTCTTACCTATTTAAATGATTTAATTTCTATTTAGCCTGAGACTAGACTCGCGTAGCGTATCAGACTTGCTATTTTAAATACTTGATGAACTACTTGATTAGCTCTAGAAATTGTACTTTCCTTGTGGATTTCTTCCGCGTTGTACGTATTCGCCCGATAGTTTTTCTTGAATTTTATAACTCACACGTATATTCGTGAGTAGGGTCAGTGACCCATCAAAGTTTCATATTCTAATAGGATCGGGCTGAACACCTCAGCAATATTCTTATGGGATCGGGCCGTTCGCCTCGGTGGTATCATGTAACACACTCTTATTGGATCGGGTCGTGCGCCTCGCCTATATCATGTAACACACTCTTATGGGATCGGGCCGTTCGCCTTGACAGAGTAACATATTCTTATGGAATTGAGTCGTTCGCCTTGACAGGATTATGTATCACACTCTCGTGGGATCGGGCAGTTCGCCTCGACAGTTCTCTTAAACACTCTAATGGGATCGGACCGTTCGCCTCGGCAGAGTAACATGTTCTTATAGTATCAGGCCGTTCACCTCTGTAGGATTATGTATCACACTCTTATGGAATCGGGCCATTCGCCTCCGCAGTTCTCTTGAACACTCTTATGGGATCGGGCCGCTCTCCTTGGCAGAATCGTGCTAAATACTTGATAAGGAGTATGCGTACTCATGAGTTTTCTGACTTGAGATGTGACCGTTGATTTGGTATTGACCATTATGTATTCCATTTGAGGAGGTAGCCGATAATTGAGGACTTTGTGTTCCCTGTTCAGTTGTAAACCGTATTATTTGCCTATGTCTATTCTCGTTGTTTACTTACCATATTTTATACTTGTCTACCTTATTATATTTGATTTATTGGACCACTAGTAAATGTCAATTTTGACCCCTCCTCACTACCACTTTCGGGTTAGGCTAGATACGTACTAGGTACGCGTTGATTTATGTACTTACGCTACACTTCTGCACTGAATGTGCAGGTACTGAGGCATGTACAGTAGGTGGTCATCTTCGCGTAGCTGCTGAGGGGACTTTATGGTGAGCATTTTACGCTACAATTCGCAGCACACGGAATCTCCATCTTATTCAGTTATTATATCTTGTCTATTTTATATTCTAGAAAGGAGTTGTGGTAGTGTTGTATTATTCTGGTAGATGGTCATGCTCTTGTGACACCGGATTTTGGGGGTTCCTAGTGGATGTTCATTATTTTATTTCACGTTATTATTATCACTTCACTTTATGATTTATTTATATTCAGAAATTTAGTAAAGAAAAGCACAAGTTTCTACGAGTGCTAGATTTTATTCTATTTATTTAATGAAAATCCTGATTTTAACAATTTATAATGGATAATTAAGTGGAGGTTCCCGCGTTGGCTTGCCAAGCAGCATAGTTGGGCGCCATTACGACCTATTATGGGATTTGAGTCATGACAGTTCTAGAGTTGTTGGTGCTACATGAACGTTGTAGTTTGAAGCATAGATTGTTCTTACTATTTTATCATATTGGTTTATTTATTCAATCTTGCACTTAATTATTTGATTGAGTGATCACCAATTGAATACTATCTATGATTCTAGGATTGAACTTGGGAGAGGGAATACTAGATTGCATATAAGATTGAGTAAAGCGAGATCTTGAACCTGAATTACGGGGAACGAATTTGCGGTTAGGATAGGGATATACCTAATTACCTTGCTTGGTTATTATACGAAAATTATTAATGCATTCTTGTTAATCCTAATTTCATAAGAATAAAGGCGTTAGGTTAGCTTGAATATGTGAGTAGTACTTCGGGAGAATACTACGAGTAATATTAATCCTGTCAATCAATAAACCAGATAAATTAATTAGACAATTAAAGTGGAAAACTCAGCGGGATAGTTAGCTAATCCATCACTCTGAATTATTTTCTCGCATTGAATTCGTCTCTAAGTTTGCCGACTTATTGTTTGTAACTTCTTAGTTTGCTACTTATCTAGACTAGTTTTAATTAAATATTCATATTTTAGAAGATCGTTTGAATAGATTAATTGTCTTAGTTTAATTTAGTAAATAGTCAATCACAAGTCCCTGTGGGTACGATATATGGACTTACAATCCTATATTACATGTACAACCACGTATACTTGTGTTTGCATTTGGGCTACCTCGTCTCTTGAAATAACTCAACAAGAAAACTCCACTACGGGTGGCTCGGTCCAAGACCTGGATATGCAAAATTAAGTACAAAGTGTAGTATGAGTATAACCGACCCCGTGTACCCAGCAAGTATCATAACTAACCTCGGCGAGGTAATAGAAGCAAGAATTATAAATGATACTCGCTAAAACCTGTACAGTTCATAAATTCAACAAGTACCGAACAATAATTTGATCAAGTCATAAGACACAGAAAGAACCATCTTGGTGCACACAATTACTCAAGTACTCTTCTTAGAAAATGATCCATCATATAAAGATGATATGCAAGTAAATCGGGTAAATACCATGAAAATTGCAAGTAAAGATGAAATGCAATAATCAAATAACACTGACTAGATTTCCCTTAGAATTTCCAATATAGTACCAATATTAGAACCATCAAAACTCAATTTCGGAGTCATCTACATAAAAGTCAAACTCCGGTCAACTCATTCAATCAAACTTCCTATCTTGGGGCTAAGTATCCCAATTCACTCCGAAATTTCCCTGAAACCAAACCAAAAACCTTGCCAGTCACATAACCACAAATACACATATAAAAAGCATCAAATAAGGGGAACGATACTAAAATACTCAAAACGACTGTCCGGGTCATTACATTCTACTTCCTCAGCCAGGATTGCTTCTTGTTGCTGTTCAACAAGTGAATTACCTCTATCCAGTTGAGTAATGTGTACTATGTTGTTTTCATCATGCCTGTGAAAGTAGTAGGGTTATTCCACAATTATCAGTTTAGTTATCTGATTTAATTTCTCTAGTTCTGGAGAAATACTCTCTAGGTTGCAAACCATTGCTGCCGCTTTACTTTGTTGACTATTGATCAGCTTTGTGTTCTTCGCTGCATATTTTGGAACCTGTATTATTGCCTACCTGAAGGCTTAATCTGCACATAGAGCTCGCTATTTTCTTCTTTCCTGATGCGTGTTAGTCTAACATGTGCCAGCCATGGGGTTATGTCGATGATATTGTACTAATATGTAGTGAGCAGTCTTATTTATCATAACTCACCAATGCTCCAGACCTTCCGTTCTCGCTAAAAGAACTTAGTGATCTCTCTTTCTTGTTGGGCATAAGTTGCTCGTAAAGGGTCTGGGATACACCTATCTCAAGCTCGATACATTCATTATTTGCTCTTTAGAACCAAAATGATTGACTTTAAGACTTCTCCTTCTATAATGGACAACATTGTTGTAACGATCCGGCAGGTCATTTTGAACTTTAGTATTTTGTTAAGTAGTTTGAGATCTTGAGTAGCTTCAATGATGTGTTATGACTTGCGTATATGTTTGGTTTTGATGTTCACTGGGTTCAGGATTGATTTGATAAAATGATTCTCAATTAAGAAGCCTTAAGTTAAAAGAATTGACCAAGGTTTGATATTTGAGAAAACAACCTCAGAATCGGGATTTGATGGTTTCAATAGGTTAGTTGGTAATTTTGGACTTGGACGTATGTTCGGATTTGAATTTAGTTCTCCCTAGAAGGTTTTGGATTTTGAAAGTTCATAGGTTTGACTGGGAGTTGACTTCGGCATTATCGGAATCCTATTGTGGTTATAAAACCTTGGATAGGTTCATTTAGTTAATTTGAACTTGTGTTTAAACTTTGGTTCTGATCGGGGAAGTTTAAGTATGATTCAGACGAGTTCGGCGAAGTTAGAATGTTTGAAAGTTAAGAGAATGATTTTGATCTTTGATTCTTGAATTTGATGTTATTTTCGGTATTTTGAGGCTTTGGATAAGTTTGAATATTGTATTTGGACTTTTTGGCATGATTGGATGTTGTGGGCTTGGAAGTGTTTCAAATTGATTTCGGATCGTTTGGGGTCATGTTGGCAGTTCTGATTCTACTTCTTCACACCTACAGAGGTTTGGTTGCGGGTGCGATGTCACTTTTTGGGGTTCGTGTCTCTTATATGATGTTGGTGTGTTCTAAGGATTTGTTGCTTTTGCGTAACTTGGAGCATAGATGTGCGTCCACACCTGCTGAGTATGTCGACACAGATGCGAAAAGATGGCTGGGGGCAGATGTCCGCATATGCGGAGATTATGGCACGGATGCGAGAGCGCACCTGCAAGAGAGAGACGCACCTGCAGAGCCGCAAATGCAGCTGAGTTGTCGTAGATGTGATAAGTGGTCAATTGAAGGATTCTCGCAGATGCGAGGTTTTTTACCGCAGATGCGACTGTTTTGTCCGCAATTGTGGATTTACTGACAGAGGTTATATCTTCAACGGTTAGCTCATTTTATCATATTTTGAGATTGGGAGCTCATATTGGAGCAATATTTGAGGTGATTTTCACCCACGTGGTTTGGGCAAGTGTTCATCACTCGGATTTGATTATTATTCATGATTTTATCTCTAATTTTGGCATTTGATTTATGAATCTAAGGAGGAAATTTGGAGTTTCTACCTACACTTTAAGAGAGAGTATTTTAGAGTTTTGATTGTCAATTTGGATCCAGATTCGGAAAATTATATATTTGGACTCGGCAGGTTATGGGTCTTCGGATTTTTAGTATTGGTTTTGGATTTCGGGCACGCGAGCGCGGGTTGACTTTTTGAAAAATTCTTAAAGATCGAGGCTTTATGGATTGGGATCGCTTTTTATAGCATTATTTGAATTCCTTGGATGTTGGTTGGCTTGGATTTTCGTAATTGGAGGGCTAGAGCGAGGTTTTGATGCGATTCATGGTTGAAACTGGGCGAGGAAGAGGTAAGTCTCTTGGCTAACCTTGTTAAAAGGGAAACCCCTAGGATTTGACTTGATTTCTTTGTGTTTAAGGTATTTCAGGTGGTGTATATCCGTGGTGCTGAGCGTATATGCACTTATCGAGATCATATCATGAACAGAGTGGAACTTGAATATTGTATGCCTTTTGTTCGACTATGTGCTCATTTGATTCATGATTTGTTTGGCCTATGTGACTATGTTTTCTCTCTTACTCATGTTAGAGATCATGCCTAGGATTATGATTATTTACAAAGGCATGGAAACTTATCCTTGATATTTTGAATTGCTTAAATTGACCATAGTCACACAGAGATTTCATGAGCAAATGTCCGTATAATTTTTATTAAGTCCTTGTGTACCTTTTATTTGAAATCCTTGAGAATGCGCATACATTTTGAGTAAGTGTATTTGATTTGGACTGAGAACTTTTGCATGAAAAGTAAAGTATGCGGATGAGATATAGTTATGGCACATTGTACATGATGATCGGATATTAATTTATGAGGGATTCTATTATGTCGCTTTTTGCGGTTGGATTTGGTACCGTCCCTCCGGAGTCAGGTGATTAACCATGTTACTTTGGGCCCTGTGAGCGTGGTCGGTACGTGGATTTATTACCATGTTTATACATGGATTTGTATCGGGTTATATGAAACATGGATTGTATATCGGGGTTTATGGATCTTCTACCGGTTGAGCATGCATTCTTATTATTGATTTGATTTGATGTATTTATCTCATGTAAATTGTTACTTGATGTCCTTTTATGCTAATTGGGAGTCTCGGCCCTGTTATTTTAGCATGTCATTTTTCATTATTACATATGAGCAGTGATAAGGTTATTTCTGTACTAGAAAAGCATGCTTAGTACCTTTCAACTGCTGAAAGATGTGGTTCCTAATATTCATGATATTATTCAATGTTTCGATTCTTATTCTGTTATTATATTTGTGTGGTAAGTATTCGGAAGCATCTAGCTGCCACTAATTCTCCGATATTAGACTTGATACTTACTGGGTACTGATTGTGCTCTACTCATACTACGCTTCTGCACATCGTTTTGTACAAATCCTCAAGTTGGTCCTAGTAGAGCTTCCCCAATTGGCTAGGAGATCTTACGGAGACTTAGGGTGAGCTGCACTTCATGGATCTACTTCGAAGTTCCCGAGTCCCTGTTCCTTATTATATTTTCTGTCTTATTGTACTTCAAACAGCTTGACATGTATACATGCTTGATCTTATTTCGATAGTTGCTCATATACTTGTGCCACCTAGTCTTGGGGGCATATTGTATTGGCCGTCTTTAGGCCTTACTTGTGGTGTTATCAGATATTATCACTGTTTTGAGACTATTTTCATCTTTTATTGTTATATATCTTTGTTGAATAATAAAAATGGACTTTATTTGTTATCTTCGGGTTGGCTTTCTTAGCAAGTTCGGCTAGGCGCCATCACAGCCTCGAGGTGGGATTTTGGGTCATGATAATGGTGCAATTTGGGTCATTTTAGGCAAATGATTAAGTCTCTGCATTTCATTTGGTGATAAGAATGATTTTCTTGAGCTACAAAAGGAATAAGAATGATTTTCTTGAGCTACAAAAGGGAATGTGAATGAATGATTGTCATCTTTGTGTATTATACAGTCTTGAGTTTTTGATGAGCTGATGAATCTTTCGGTTGTTCATTGGTGGAATGAAACAGATACTTGCGATCTATGTACGCGTGAAGACTTGGGAGAATCTATTGATTACATAGTAGTGGTGCTCATGGCAAGGTCATGGAAAGAATTGAGGTTACATAGGTGAGATATCTCGTGTGAGAAGATTTGAGGTGGTACGATTTCTTATGAGGTTGCTATGAAGAGTTTTACCATCTATCTAGGGGGATGTATGTACTATGATATGAGTATGGATATCTTGAGGAAGATAACGACTGTCGCGAGGTTGAGTATGCATTTGGACGGATGATTTGGGATGTGTTATAGTTAGTGAAACAAGGTCTTATGGGAAATTCAGGTGAGTAACATCGTGAGGTCATAGTAATTAAGGAGGAACGGTTATTGTGAGTTCTTAGGTTATGTGATTGTGGCTTAAAGCAAAGTGGGGGAGCTTATCATCGACGGTTGGACCACATGGCCATGCGCTGTTGCAATCGTGGCCTTCGGTGCTCTTGTGGAACAGTTATGGATTGAGGAGGATGGCTTCGAGATTGATTTGGGTTACGAATTTGCTGGAGTCATGTTATTTTTCACTTGGTTGTTATGTGTAGGTTGAGGAATGACTCAGGTTGGATAGTTTTTTGCCGATGTAGTGTGTAAAGGAAAAGAATTTGCTCGGTTGTTCTTTTGGAGTATTCATGTATTGGTGGAGCACTGATTGTTCGGAATGTTTGGCTATGCACTCAGGCTAGGACTAAGTGGGTGACTCTCGAGGATGGTTCTTGTGGGTTCAATTTTCAGTGTGTGGTATCTAATTTATTTTTTATTTTGCACAACTCAAGGTGTTGGTCTCAGGGGCAGTTCTAGTAAGGCCCGAAGGGATGATACACCACCTGCAAGTTTCGTTCGAAACTCTGTGTATATGCGTGTGTGTGTATATTTATGTATGAAAAAAATCATAAATATATTAAAATACCACCCTTAGTAACAAATGATACAAATGTGACAGTGGAAAAGTCTAGGAGATTCTACCTTGGTTCGAAGGATTGAACCCCACTGCAATAAATTTTGATCCTTTTGGCTTGCTATATCATGTTAAAGCTTTCTTATTATTCTATATATTCCATTCTCTTTTTTCGTTTTCTGTAGTTATAGTTAAGTATCTTACTTTATTTGTTAACTTTTGACTTTTTTTTTTGTGTCTGTTATTAAGTATTTATTTTTTCGCACAAATCTAAAATAATATTTTCCTTTGCAAATCTTCGCTCTATTATAACTATAGTACTATATTTTTCTGTTCACTTTCTTATTATCCTATATATTACATTCTCTTTTTCTTCTTCTGTAGTTATTTTTAAACTATCTTACTTTATTCGTTAACTTTTGACTTTCTTTTTGTGTCTCTTATTAGTTAAGTATTTATTTTTTCACACAAAGTGAATATAATTTATTTTTTTTTACAATTCTTCACTCTATTATAGACAACTAAACCGAGCCGAAATCTAAAGTTACTCAAAGCGACAAAATATTTACTCTATCTCAACGTATAAATAGCGACACATGGACGTTCAAAGCTACGTGTCACCCAAAAGCTTGTCACGACCCAAAACTCCCACCAAGTTACGATGACATCTAAACCTACCCGCTAGGTAATCCAAACAATATATATTACAACTACAATGAGAAAACTCTAAGTTTATTAAATAAAAACTATGGAGGAATCAATACATCTATCCCAAGGACTGGTAGTACAAGTCATGAGCCACTATGAATCAGATTTACAAGGCTGGTATGAAGAATCAGTGCAACACCTGTTCTAAATCTACATAAACAGAATTTAAAATCCTTAACTACCATGAAAAAACGGTTGTTGGAATCTAGAACGTAGCTAGAACTTCAATGCGCGTCTCCATCATCCATAGCAGCTTGACTCCAAGATCTACACACAAGGTGCAGAAGTATAGGATGAGTACAACCAACTACATGTACTTTGTAAGTATCATGACTAACCACGGCGAAATAATAGCAGCAAGAATGACCAATGGTACTCACAAAACTTGTTCAATTCACAATTCTACAAATATACCGCTACAGTGCAAGATTAAGCATGAAACACAGAATAACCAATTGATGCACATAGGGAAGATGTGCTCAAATCTTAGAATAGTAAACAACTCAGCATATAGAGAATATATGCGTGTGTGATCAAGTTACGTGTGCACAGGCAGACATATTGAGAAGATATGTATCGTGCCCTCACAATCCAAGCTAAACTGCATATAGAGAAGATATGCCCAAAGAGGCATGTATGTGTTCCAGATCTAGCATATAGAGAATATATGCGAATAAGACATATATATACCCAAGGTATTTGCAAATAGACAAGAGATGCAAATACCACACACTGATCAGTTTTTCTCATACCGCGTGTATTCATCAAGAGAGAAACATGAGAGGACGACCCTAGGGGAATGGATCCTTATCCACAAACTGCACGGACAACTCACATGCCACAATATATATCATCCGCACGGACAACTCACGTGTCTCGGTCAACTCAGATCCACACGAACCACTCACGTGCCAACGAACCAGTCCACAACACATGTATACAGTCAATAAATATCAAATCACATATTTCGGGACAGATATAATAGCATGCTAAGTGTATGCATGTGCGAAGTGGACAACTAAATCCCAAATCAGGCGGTTACGCCACAAACAACAAGTATCACGTTTAAATAGTAGAAATAAGCCCCACATGATCTCTAGCATGAACCACGAAGTCACATAGTCGTACAACATATAAAAATATGATATCACAATTTACAGGTATTCAACCAAGGCATAAAAATAGTCTAAACGCTACTCCAAGCACGGATAAACCTGGTGCACGCACATAGGCTCGACCTCTCGCATGTGCGCCACCCTTGGCACATAGACATCATCAATAATTTAGGCAACTAGTGCCTAAAACCAAGTTTAGGAATAAGCCCAAGTCAATCCTTAGAAATAGCGTTTTCTGAAAAAGTCACTCCGGTCGACTCAAATCTAGCTAACTCAATAACATCAAACAATGATAAAGAAATCAATTTCAAGCAATAAAGCTTCGATCTATACGAAAAATAGCAAAGTCAGCCAAAAATTCAACACAGACCCGCTTCCCAAGACCGATAAAACTCAAAAATTTCGATAACCCATTCAAATACGAGTCCAACCATATAAGTTTCATCCAAATCCGACTCCAAATCAATGTTCAATTCTCAAATTTTCACTTTAAAAAAGTTTTGCCAAAAATCCTAATTTCTCTCTCTTAGATTCACCATTCAAAAGGTAAAATCGAGGATGGAATCATGAATAATAATCAAATCTGAATCAAGAATACTTAATCAAATCCGAGTCAAGAACCCAATTCAAGTGGGTGAAAATCGCCTCAATTCGAGTTCCCTAGCTCTAAAAATTGTGAAATGAGCTTATAAAAAAAATAGTCCAATACAAAGACTAATCTAATCGCTAAACCAATTTCCGTCGCTAAAAGTACCAAATCTAGTTACTAAAAGTGCGCGCCAGAATCTGCTTGCACCAACGATTTTTTTCCACTAAAAAACTCTAACTCTCTCATACGAACTCGGCTCAATGCTATACCAACTCCGCTCGTTAAATAATTAACTCATGCTTGCAGTAAAAATTCAAGCGCGACTAAGTAGAATTAGATCAAATATTCCAGATCATTCCTATAAATCATTATCAAACTCTCGGAAGTCTCAAAATCAAATATAGAACTAAAAATAGACATTTGGATCATTGCATGCTTATGCTCAAAACAATGCCAAAATACCAAACACGTTAAAAGCCCATCCAAAACTCATCCGAGCCCATCGGGACCCCGTCCAATCATTCTTACAAGTCTAAATACGTTAACCAAACTTATACAAAGGCTCAAAATACTATTAACCTCAAAACCAATAATCGAAGATCAAATACATTCTCTTAACTTTTAAAACTTCAAACTTCACCGAGCATATCAGAATCACACTTAGAAACTTCGAATTACAACTAAACTTTGCATACAAGTTCTAATTGACAAAACAGACATATTCCAAGTTCTAGAATAATAATTTGGACCTCATACCATCAAAGTCAACTCCCAGTCAAACTTGTGAACTCTTCAATTTTTTAAATTGCCAACTTTCAACAAATAGAGCCAAAACCTTGTAGGAGTATCCAAATTCAAATCCGAATGTACGCTCAAGTCCAAAATCACCTTACGAATCTATAGAAACTATTAAATCACAAATCCGAGACCGTTAACACAAAAGTCAAACCTTGATCAATTCTTCTAACTTAAAGCTTCCAAATTTAGAATTATTCATTCCAATCAATCCCGAACTTCCCGAAAGTCTAACCCACCACGCATGCAAGTCGTAATACATCAAATGAAGCTACTCGAAATCTCGAATCACAGATTAAAATATTAATTATCAAAACGACCGGTCAAGTCGTTACAAAGCTCCAAATCTTGAATCCGCATCTGGTTGGTCTAGATTCTGACAGTTAAGGTAGCAGAAAATAATTCTTATATACAAATGGACAGTCGGTTGGACAGTTTAGATAGAAAAAAATAGAAAAGATCACACTCGAATTTTTCAATCACTTCTCACCATTTCAAAAGGGGGTCTACCGTTTTACAGAAGGATTCGATAGAAAATCAATGATTATTGATGTTACTGTTTCATTTGTTTAAGTATATGATATTGGAGATGAACTAGTTGAAATAGTTCTTTCAACCTTCCTTTTTGAACATAAAGGTTGTGTATGAAAAAAAGTCTTCTGTTGGCCACTGAAATATATTATAATGCAAAAGAGTAAGTTATGTTTAGTTAAAGTGACAATGGAACGAATTTTGCATATCATCAGAGTAATTTAATATGGTGTATCTGATCTCTTACCATTTATCTTAGATAATCAGTTAATACTTATTAAATAAGTTATTTTAAGTGCTTGAATTGTGTAAATATTGTATATGGGGTGAGTGCGTAGTAAGTAAACTCAATACTAAGAAGCATGGCACGTTGGTTACCCGTTGGGCCGGAACATCGAATTGGAAAGAATTCTCAGTTAGGGGGTCCATTAATTGCAGATGTGATAACCTTAATGTTGCCTAGTAATAAACAGGACATTTAAGACTGTTAGGAAACATAATCACATGGATATCTTTATCATGTTAGTTAAATCACAACTAAAAAACTTAATTATCTTATGTCATGTCAAGTTCTAGGACATCGAGTGATGATGACAAGAACATGAGGTTTGCTTACTATAAATGGAAGCTTAAAATCTCGTTAATAATGATTAGTGGTTAAACTGCATCATTCAATTCATCAGTTTATCCTTCGAATAGTTATTTTAATAGGTTTGCAAGAAAAACGTATAAACAAAAGGGACTTTTAACTCACCTTTTTGCCAAATTGAAAAGAAAGGAGGGAATAGAAGAAAATAATGGAAATTGACTTTAAGAAGACAAGTCTGATTATCATTAGTGTTAATATAATATGTCTCTCCTTTAATTGACTTCCATTATCTAAAGGATATTATAAGGCCTTTAACCCCATCGATTACCAAAAGCCTTGTCGTTGAAATTGTTGGGTTTGTCCCCCCTTCTTAAATAATTACTTGGATGCCTTTATGCTTTGTAGGGGCAATTGGCAGAGGAATTCCGAATTTCTTCTCACATTTACATGATGACTTTTAATTTTTGGGAGAGAGCTTATGCGCTTAGATGAACTATTAGATATTCTAATTGGTGGTAAGGGGTGGGAGAGGGGACTCCCTTTGAGTTGAGTCTTTTCAATCAATGTAAAATGCATAGAGAGGTGTCAAGTTCTCCATGGAGAAACCCTACCAATTTGCCCTAAAGTTGTCATGATAAACCCTTATTAGACATGGTAAAGAGGTTTCTACAAGTATTACACATCTTTTTCAACATCTAATCCATCTCTTATCAAGTTCAATTCAATTAGACGGGTGCCACCTCCCATAATTCCTCATATACGTCCCAACCACCCCATATATTCATGTTTCCTTGTCTTCTACTTTTCTTTTAGCTTCCCCTCCCATTTTTTGCTCTCATGAGAAAAATATTTACGTATTCAGTGTTCAGTGTCCACTCTTTTATTATATAATTTGTACAATTCTCATCTCATGAATATATTTTGTATTGAATTTGCTAGGCTCAAGATGCATTTTCGTAACTTGATTTTAGAGTAAGACTTATCTATATTCTTAGTTACGTAACCAATGTTTATATACACTCGAGATGTTCAGCTCTAAGCATACGAAAAGTGTTTGAGTGTGTCACACTAGTTGAAAGAATGAGATATCGTCATCTTATATGATTTAATGTCTCCTTATAAAAGTTTAATTTTTAGGCAATCCTCTACTTTATGAGCTAACTCCTTGAATTGATTGAATATTGAGCTCGGCCCAAAATCTATTTTTTTTTTAGAAATCCACAATGTAGATTAATTCGCTAACTTTTACGCTATCATGCTAAAACATGATGGAAGAAACACAATTGTTGTTTGAGTATCGAAAGTGAGTAGGAGGAAAGGGTCTTGCCTTAGAGAAAGAGGCCCGTGGGCTGTGGACTGGAAGCAGCGGGAACATTCATTCTACTGACCTAAATTTGAAACTTGAAAGGCAAATCGAAGAATTTGTGCTTTGATTCGATCTTGTTTTAATTTTTTCCTTTGTTTTTAAATAATTCTATGTTCTTGTGTGTAAAAATTACTAATCGACTAAAACCCACCTTTATTTTTTTTATTTTCAAAAAAATATTTTGATTTGATTTCATTTTCACCAAATAAAATCTGTTCCTTTTTGAAAAAACAAATACTGTTTTCAAATCTTTAGAAAACTTTTACCAAATAACTTCTCTAACCTAAATATTGATTAGAAAAGTTTTCTCCGTTTCACTTTATATGATAATAATATTACTATATTATTTAGGGAATCAAATATTTTCTGTTTGATCACAACTTTTTCATATGTACTCTTGTAGTAGTAATTCATCTTTTTTTATTTTTTTATTTTTGCATAATGTAAATTTTATTTGTTTAAAAATAAGAAATCAGGATCTAAATAAAAATTAAAAAACAGAAAAAGTAACACTCTCTTTCATTCTTAAAAACAAAGGGAATAAAAAGATATTGTATATAGCATAGACTAGGCAGTGAATACCGTTAACAGCCAAATCTTTTGGATGAGAAATAAGAAACAAAAAGGAAAAAGGCTCAGTCGAACTAAGTCAATTTTGTGTCTTTTTAAGGATGCAGTAATCTACTCAATTTCAACGTCTTTACTTTTATGGCAAGAGATAATGTTTGTGGAATTTCTTTAACCATCTCTGTCTACTTGACGTAACTTGCCTATTAATGTGAAGTCTTTTGTGTTACTGTTATTCTCTTTTTTTTTGGGGTGGTTTTCCATTATTTCATGTTTATCGTTCAGAAAATAAAACTATGAATGTACTATAGTCTATATTGCCTTAGCGTAAATAAACCCTTTTTCATAAAAATATTTTCTTAGGAGGAAAATTATTTATTTATTTTATGCCGGCCTTTTGGTTTGGGG